>JADRCD010067015.1:0-23737 GCA_019843815.1 Montemys delectorum | reverse complement strand
GTACATGTGAATGAAGAAAATACCTAATTAAAAAAAAAAAACAAAAACTAATGAGATGCCAACATTAAAAGTAGCCCAAGTATGATAGAGCATGATAGATTCAATGTATTAGCATCAATAGATTCTTGCACATATCAATTTAGATAAAATTAAGTGCAACTGAGACTTCTAAATTATGCCCAGGATCAGAAACTTGAATTTTACAAAATTACCACAGAACACACAGAGCACAGAATGATATCTAATAAACATAATATAAAAAAAAATTCTGTGATAATAAATAGTGATTACGATAAAGCAATACACCTAAACTAACAAACATACTTTGAATCCTGGAAATTGGGTGATGGCTGGAAACCTTAGTAGACTGAGATTTA
Source organism: Montemys delectorum (assembly GCA_019843815.1). NCBI lineage: Eukaryota > Metazoa > Chordata > Mammalia > Rodentia > Muridae > Montemys > Montemys delectorum. Next base: position 23,360 of record JADRCD010067015.1, on the reverse strand, counting down.
AAATAAAAAAAAAAAACGCAAAAGAAAGAAAGAAAAGAAAAGAAATTTTGTTACATTCACATTTTTCTTTCCAGTGCATGCAAAATTTTGCTTTTACTATTCTTATTTTTTTTGCTTTTACTATTCTTAAAGAATGATATGTGTATATATTTACATATGAATATAGAATTATGTTTTTTCCCAGCAATAACAATATAAATCTGATGTTAGAATTTGGATTGAAATGTAATGTAAGACATCTGAGGCCTTTGATGGTAGCAAGATGATAACAATGCAGAATTGTACCGTTAGGGTTATAGCACACTCAGAGGTCATTGGTAAATTAGGTAGTGATGTCTTAGAATGTTCCAGAATGTCTCATGGTGTCACCTGAGAGCTGCTGTCATGATTAAAAATCCTTGAGAGATCTTATCCCGCACAGCAAATTAAGGAGCAACAGGTCTCCTGTCTCTGTCAAATACTGAAGGCTGACCTAATACACGATCCTTGCAGATGAAGCAGAACTCCAAGGCTGAGTCCTGAATGATAGGTCATAAAACAGAAGCAATGACAAGAAGCAGTAACAAATACCTTGCACAGAAAAGAGAAGCAGTTTCATTCAGAGCATGTGAAGAATCATAGCAAGTTACCTGACGTTTTCTTTTCCCTTTCATCTGCAGATTTCCAGAGCACTGCTCTTTCTCCAAGAAGCAGCTTGTTTTCAATCTCCAGCAAGCACCTGCCTGGTACTTGCTGAGAGCTATACATCAACCAGGAGCTTTACTAGAAAAATGTTTATGTGAATAGATTTCTTTAGCTGTGGATGGCTCTGACTGGCTGAGTATACGTAGAGAAATAGAGAAAAGGGTTGGGACCAATCAGGAGAGAGATCTCAAAAATGATAAAGAAGGCAAAAGCCTGTTGTTACCATGGAGATTTTTCCACCAAAGCTCCTCCATCTTTTCTCTCCTCTCCCTGCCTGTTGAATCAGGAATAAAAATGAAGATGAAATAGAAGGGAAAGACCAAAATATGATGTATTTATTCTTTGGTTTCTGGCTTGATTTGGCTTTAATCAAAAAACATAGAAAACTGTCCATTAATGTCTGTGCATTTGAGCCCATATCTGACTAGTGGCACAGATAATAAAGCCTTTGTTTTTGTCTAGGAAATGCTGCTGGTAATCAGGGGCTTTCGATGTATTCCAGTGCTTACCTTTGTAATCTTCCTGTGCCTGTATCTATAGAAGCTATACTCATTTGGAAATTATTCACACTTTTTGATATATTTATGCACATTGCAACTTACAAATAAAGCACTTGAGTTATTTAAAGGCATACTTGTGTCCTGTTTCATCAAGCTATTTACCATATAATATACTTCATGTTTAATTATAATAATTGTGAACAATTATGAAGAGTTTATTTTAGAAAAGAAATATACAAAATCTAGACAAACTGCAATCATTTTTCTGTGTGTGCATACATGTTTGTTTTTTTATGCAGAGATGCACATTGTATATATGAATATGATGTCTATTTGAGGACTTATAGAATTTTTATTAATATATCATCATTTTGTTAGGGTTTATCTTAATATTCAAATGTCATATACATATATTACAAACAATATATTAAGGTTATCCATAGTGTCTATAGATAATACATTACTACTTAATTTGAATTCCTTTTAATACACACTAAATTGAGTTAGCACTGCTGATATGTACTCAGATCCAGAGAGATGTACAGGAGCATCAGTACCCACTCATGCTAATCTTCACTGAAAAATACTACTTTTCTGCAAGCAGTCCATAATTGCCAACAACTACTGAAAGTTACTTCCATCACAAAACTGATGCCTTCCTGTAAAGTTATCCTCATTTTTTACTTTATATTTTGCATACTTGATTGAAACTTTTAAGAGTCATGACCAGGTTGATGCTGTTCCCCTGTGAGCAGCATAAGTGTGGCTGAAGACAAGAATCACCAAAGACTCTCTTATACCTTTGATGTCACAAGAGCACCAATCTCTAACAAAGTACACTCCTGCACTCAATATAGTTCCCAGTTATCCCTAACTTTATATCCTTTGAGAAGCAGTAATTTGTATTAACAGTTTCTTTTTTTTCCAGCAGTAGATATTTAAAATGGATTTTTAAACTAGCTGCCTAAACATTGGGTTTGATGATTAAAATAAGCATAGCAACTATAACTATAAGGAAAAAAGAAAAGAAAAAAGTACTCCTCCAAAACATAGTTTACTAAATGATAGGTAGGTGGTCTACCATGTACAGATGGAAACCTTGGCAGGCAGAGGTTAACTCATATGTTCACACAGATGCTGTGCATGCCTGCACAGCATAGGAGACACTCAGCGAGCCCCAGGGAGCAGCAGGGAGCAAGTGAGACTGTCTTGTTTGGTTCTTCTTTACCAGTGAAATTTGCAGGTAATGTGCTGGTATTCTGGATTTATATGCCAAGATACAACTTTGGTTATCTCTGGAACACAGCCTCTTTGTGCGCTCAGAAAACACTTCCCAGAAGATGTTACCTCAATGATGCTCGTCTCTTCTTAATCACTGCTAATTTCTTAGCTCCAGCTAACCAGCATCAATAGTCCCAGTAGTGCAAAGTTTTCACTTTAGTAGTTCTGGTATCTTGTTAATTACAGCTGATACTTCAGCCCCAGATAACCAGAACCACAGAATCTTCACAATCAAAACAACATAGCCCTGATAAGAGTCTTTAATCTTCCCTCTGAAATTTCACAAGCCAGGCATCCATCTCTGCACTATTCTCAACATGATCTTCCAAGCTCCTACAGAACAGCCCACAAAGTTCTTAACAATCAGGAGCTCTTCTAACTCAAAGTTCCAAAGTCCTTCCACAGTCCTCCCCAAAACATGGTCAGGTTGTCACAGGAATACCCCACTATGCTGGTACCAATTTGTCTTAATCGGGGTTTCTATTCTTGCACAAACATCATGACCAAGAAGCAAGTTGGGGAGGAAAGGGTTTATTCAGCTTACTTCCACATGGCTGTTCATCACCAGAGGAAGTCAGGACTGGAACTCAAGCAGGTCAGGAAGCAGGAGCTGATGCAGAGGCCATGGAGGGATGTTCCTTATATGCCAAGCCCTGAATATGACCCCTAGCAGCCAAGAACTGGCCATGGTAGTGGGTGCCTGAAATCCCAGCGACTGGAAGCTGAGGGTAGGACTTAAAACAATAGCAAACCAGACAGCAGAGCTGCAGCAAGCTCCAGCTGCTTTCAGACCTGGTGCATAAGCGGTGCCCATGAAGAACACGGGAAGAAAGAGAACGGATGGTTTTAGGTCTCACATATACAAATTTGCACCAGACACTTCCTCCACATCTGTGCTGAGTAAGGCTGCTGGGCATTCCCCTAACAGTGACCTGGGGCACCACTGGGGATCAATAGACTGAAGTCAACAGAAGCTGAACAGAGAGATGGAAAGGAAGGCAAACACCAGCAGTTGCTCTCCAACTGAGGGGCAGAAACAGCCCTCTCCTCTAATCTCAACGTGAGACATTTTCTCATGACAGGATTACCTAAGAAGTCTGAGGTAAAAGATATCAAAACTGTTTCTAAACCCAGCAGCTTGCATGCAGACTCGGTCTTGCAATGGTTTCAAATGTGGCAATAACAGCACACACACTGTACAACCAGTCAGCTTTGGTTGAGAACAAGGCTTGGGGACTGGTCAAACCATGTGAAGAGCAGGCACTGAGGGATGGGGTAAAATTCAGTGGGAGAGCCTGCTCAGGGTAAGCATGAGGGCCTGGGGCTCATCTCCAGCACAGGAAAAAAAAAGACCAAAAACAAAACCCCAACAGCAAAAGGCAGCAGAGAACCAGTCACTCAAATGATAGCTCAAAGATGGCTTCTGTTCTCAGTTATGTAGCTCAGGCTGCCCTGAACTAACTCAGTATGTCAAGTTGGTTATAAACTCATGAGCCTCCTGCCTTGGCTTCCCAAGTGCTGGGATTATGGGTATGTGCCACCACACCCTGCTAAGCATTTCAAAATCACTATTTAGACTTAAGGCGATTAAAAAAAAATGAGGCCTTAGCCAAAACTCCGCCCTTTGGCAAGGGCTATGTCTTACTCAGCTTCATACACAGCATCACTTAGTAGGCACTCATGACTTCTGTTTGAGTTAGAAGTCAGTTCTCAACATCACTACTATTTACTTTTCACATTCCCACCAGCCCCACCTCCCAATTAAAAATACCAAATTGCTACAAATGTTACTGTGGTTTACAAACTATATTGTTCCTTGACTTTTTAATGTAAGTAATATTTACTAAATTTCAGCACGCTGATACACACAGCGTTGAGCAGGAAATGGATAACATGCTCATAAGTTATTTCATTCTTTTTCTCTTTTTCAGAAGTGCATCTCATAGTGCTAGCTGCTTCTCCTGGAAGGAGTGTGTTGTTTTTGATCAGACATTCTTGCTATACCGCATCATCATAAAGTTCTTCTGCTTTTTCTTCTCTTTATTTTTGGAGCTGGAAAATGGGTTTATTTTGGTTTTCTTCCTCACAAACTCCTTTCTGTCTGTCCTTCCAGCCATTGAGGTTGCTAGTCTCATCTCCTTTTCAGACTTGGACTTTTTATGAAGGCGTTCAATGTCCTGAAGACACAGCAATTCACCTCTTGACTCTTTTTCACTGTCAATTTCCAAGTATTTCCTTTTCTGAGCTTTCCCTGGGGCAGCATCCATTTCCTTCTTCATCTGGGCCATGTGGATTTTCTGGAAGTCATCCTGTGTTAAAATCTGACTGGTGCTGATGGCTGCAGCCTTGGCTTTCTGCTCCTCCATGGGCATGCTGTCCAGCTTCGTGGTGATTGCTTGCTGCTCCTCATCAGAAGAGTGATGCACATCAACCCATTCTCCATCCTCCTCCTCTTCACTGAGACTGGCACTTTCTCGTCCATCTTCATCATGTCCTGTATCTCTTCCTTCTCAAGCTCTAGAACCTCCACTCCCTGGATGTTATCTTTAGCATCTAATTCTCCATACTCTTGTATTCTTGCCTCAATGGAGGCTTCAGTGGGTTTACCCAGGAATTTCTTCTGCAACATCTGAGGGTTCAGTGTCTGGAAGAGATGGATCAAAGTCCTGGCAGACATCATTACATTCTTACCTTTGTGTGTCTTTTATTGAGCCAGGTCCTGAAGTAGTTCTTCAGTTATGGCCAGAGGACATCGAGCTGTGTTCTCTTTTATAGCCTTGTCCTATGGTCATGACTTCCCCAGAGTTCTTGTCAGTTACAAAATTGTTGGCCACTGTCAGGAGTAAAGACTGAATAATCTCTGGGGCACCAGGTGATGAGAGGCTTATACGTCAAACAGAAGTATCTTTGTGACTTCCCTCTGGTGGGGCTACAGAAACCATTGCACAAAAGGGTAGAAGTTGAAGAGGAAAAGTTTGTGAATTCCCACCAATCTGGAGATGAGGTTCATGAGCATCATCTTCACTTCAAATCTCTCGTTAGAGCTCTCGAGCTGTTTCAGAAGCTTCTCTGCAAAGTCTTGGGGATCATGAATCAAGTGAATAGCTGAGAAGTTAAACACTTCAGGTTTCTTCTTCTTTTGTTTCTTCAGCACGTTCATCGCCTTTTCCAGCTTCTTCTTGTTTTTGGAACCCCTCTTTCCTGTGGCTTATTGCACTAGCAGGTCTCTCGCTGTGGGCCCGTCATCCTCAGATTCAGAGTCACTGTCCTGTTTCTCTTCCTCATCCTTCCCGAGGAAGATCGTCAAAGCAGCAACTACTATCTTGGTGATCTTGGAGAAACATGCAGTTGTGATAACATTGACAGTTTTAGCATCATTCCAGATGTTCCTTCTGTACAGTTCGTTCATTACATCCAAAGACATTTTGGCTGCGGTTGCATTGCTGTCTCTCAACATGGTGTACATGAAGTTTTGCAACACCACATTCACTTTGTTGTTCTTGTGTTTGGCATTGATGTCCTTTATGTCCGTCCCAATATGTATGTATAAAGTCTTCCACAGGAGCTTGTTGTGGCAGTGCAGAAGCTCAAAAAGAGCTCTAAAAAACTTTACGGATTGATGAGATTCTTATTTCTCAGTAAAATCGAGGCTTTGCAAAATGTCATGCGAAGATCTGGGTCTAAGACAGTGTGGTTGTAGGAGAGGAGATCCTTCTGCTCCTGCAGGAAGTTACTGAGATGCTCCGGGTAGCAGTGGCCAATCTGTGCTCTGAACATCACTAGCTCTATGAGTTCTTTGCTGGGTGTATTTGATTGTAACTTGAAAATCTCCATATTGGATTTATAATGATTATATTGCTGAAGGAACGCCTCAAAGTAGGCCAGCGGTTCCCAGTAGATCAGGTTCTGTAACTGCAGCAGGTTGCTGGGCAGCTTGTTGTTGTTCCTGCCGGACATGATGGCTGTAGATGGGCTCTCTGGCGAGCAGTTGTTGGAAAACGTAGGCCTCTGTCAGTCACAACCCTGGCTCCGCAGCAGCTTCTTATTAACAGTTTCAAATGTATAACATGGTTTTCATTTTGCATTGCTCATGGTTTGTTAATGTTAATGGCTGAAAATTTATTTTATTTTGAAGTAATATATGCTCCCAAATAGTAATTATTAGAATAGAATTATTCAATTATTACTAAAACAATCATACATGATAATAGTAAGAATTATTTTAGTCTCTTGTGCAATGTATCTCATCCTATTGTGGGTCTGATGGTTCAGGACTTTTCCAACACAACCCTCTTAGTGGTATGTCCTCATTTTCTTCCATTCCTTCAAGTTCTATTTTTTGTGCATGTTTTTTGTTTATGTAGCTGAATTTTCCCTGTCCAATTACTTTAAATATTAATGCAACAAGATGGTTGTGATTGAACAGAAAAAAGGAAGGCAAAGCAAAGAGTTTCAGAGATGGGGAGAGACAAGAAGGAAGGAAGAGAAGTAAGGAAGATGGAGGAGGAAGAGGACGATCCAGATTCCATGTGGTTTTAAATAGTCATAGGTAGTTAGGATTATCTTATAAGGAATGGATAATTATAGGACAATTTGTCTTATCTAGGTGAGCAATTTATATCTTTATCAATTGGCTCTGAAATTATTGTTTGGGATCTTGTGAATTGAGAATCACCAAAAATATTGACATGAAAATATGAATGATTAATTATAAACATCTAGAGTTTTGCTTGACTAGGTTTGACCATGACCTCAGGTGCTGAACAACTGAGAATGTATGAGCAGTTCTGAAGCAGGTGAATCAGAGCTGAAAAGACTGCTGTCAGGAGGGGCTAAGCTGGAAGACCACAGGGGCAGAAAGTATCTGGGTGGAGTGAGGGAACGTGTCCATTTTTAGTATTTCCTGCAACAGTTTATTTGTGTGTTTTTTGTTTGTTCTGTCTTTTTATTAGTGGCATGGTGCTCACATCTTAATTTTCACTATATGTTTGTGGTGTAATGTATATTATATGCCAGAATGTGAGAGAATTTATGCCAATATGGTAAACCTACATTACTTCACAAGCTAGGTAAACTTATGAACTGTTAAGGAAAAGCTCTACCTGTTAACTTTGTGAAATGGTATAATTTCTAACTCTCTTTATACCCTCAAACAAATTTTAACTATTAATTTCAAAAGAATTATGAACTATACAGCACCAAGAGGTGAATTACTGCACAAGTTAAACTACAGAGAATTTATAGAGTGCTGCAGCATTTTACCTATCCAATCACATTAGGGCACTGACAAGCCTGTGTTTGGACAGGAATAGATAGGTGGAACTAGAGTTGGAGGAAGAGAAAGGTCAGAAAGAGAGGAGGAGAAGGATCTTCATCATGGACCCAGAAGATGATGAGGAATCACGCCCCATGTGGTTATACAACCAAGCAAAGGTTTTTACAAAATGTATTAATTGGGTTAGAATATTGTCTTTATTATTTGGTTCTAAAATTATTGTATTGGCATCTTGTGAATTGTTATCTTATTGCTTTATAAACCTGATTGGATATTAAAGCCAAACCTGATTGAATATAAAAGTCATGCTTTACCTACAGGTGCTAGGTGCTAGCTAGATGAATGATTGTGGAGGTGTGTTAGGCATTTCATGTGAGAGAGATGTTGTAGCTAGCTTGGAGTGAATAGCAAGAATCCACTGGAACTTAGTCATGAGGCTGGACAATACCAGCATTAAAACGTGTTCCAGCAGGAAAGAGAGTTTGCAGGGTGGATTCATTTTCTATAATTCCCACAACAACAGAGATCTGTCTAACCCTGACTGATGAATCCACAAAATACACCATTATTCCAAGGCTTACACAGTATTTCAGAATGTGGGCAGACAGGTTATAAATACAGCAGAATAGGACAATGACTGTTTGCAAACTGTCTTTTGTTTAACATACACAATCTGCATACAAATATTTCAAAACCATAGCAATACCTAGGAAGATTAACCAAAGGTCACAACAACCCATATATTAATGTGTATCTGGAATACAAAGGAACCTCCAAATTCAGTATAGTATTCCTGACACATAAAGAAATATGAAGCCAGGCAGTAGTGGTGCATGCCTTTAATCCCAGCACTTAAGAGGCAGAGGCAGGTGGATTTCAGAATTTGGGGCCTGCCTGGTCTACAGAGTGAGTTCCAGGACAGCCAAGGATACACAGAGAAGCCCTGTCTTTAAAAAAAAAGAAAAAAGAAAAGAAAAGAAAGAAAGAAAGAAACAAATATGATAAACTTCTATAAGAAAAAGCACTCCAGTTTATTATCTAACATAAAATGGTCATCATTAAAAGCACAAATACAATGATTTTTTAAAGGTGGAACCATCCGGGAGGCACAGGGCTCACAAGTGCCAGGGCAGCCAGGACAGGATTCTTTCTACCTCTATCTACACCTAGGAGGTACAGCAGATCCACAGCCCTCTCTGCCCCTTCCCCTTAAGCAGAGAGCTTGCTTCCAGGGAGTGCTCAAACACAGGGACTCAGGTAAAATGCAATTTTCTCTCTAGTGAATTTCTAAGCCAAGAACAGCCTGGAGGCACAGGCCTCACAAGTGGCAGGGCAGCTGGAACAGGATCCTTTCTATCTCAGTGTACACCTAGGAGAGGCACAGATCCACAGCCCTCTCTGTACCTTTCCTGCAAGTGGAAAGCTTGTCTCTAGGATATCCACTGACCCCAGGACTCAGGAGGACTACTGATCCACAGCCCTCTGCTCACAGGTTTTACCAGAGGAGAACTGATCTCCCAGAAGTGATGACACAGGCTTACAGACCCACAGGAGGAATAAGCTCCTGCTAGAGACAGTTAAAAGCATCTAACACCAGAGATCAACAGATGGCAAAAGGCAAAGACAAGATTCTTACTAACAGAAACCAAGACTACTTGGCTTCATCAGAACCTAGTACTCCCACCACAGCAAGTCCTGGATATCACAAAACACCAGAAAAGCAATATTTGGATCTAAGATCATATCTCATGATAATTATACAGAAATTTAAGAAGGACATGAATAACTCCCTTAAAGAAATAAAGGAGAACACAGAAAAAAAGGTTCAAGCCTTTAAAGAGGAAAACACAAACATCCCTTAAAAAATTACAGGAAAGCACAAACAAACAGGTAAAGGAATTGACCAAAACCATCCAGGACCTAAAAATGGAAGTAGTTAAGAAATCACAAAGAGACAACTCTGGAGATAGAAATCCTAGGAAAGAAGTGAGGAACCATAGATGCAAGTATCACCAACAGAATTCAAGAGATAGTAGACAGAATCTCAGGTGCACAAGATACCATAGAAAATATTGACACAACAGTCAAACAAAACACAAAATGCAAAAGTTCCTAACCCAAAACATCCAGGAAATCCAGGACACAATGAGAAGACCAAACCTAAGGGTAATAGGTATAGAAGAGAGTGAAGACTCCCAATGTAAAGGGCCAATAAATATCTTCAAGAAAATTCTAGAAGAAAACTTCCCTAACCTAAAGAAAGAGCTGCCCATCAGCATACAAGGAGCCTGTAGAACTCCAAATAGACTGGACCAGAGAAGAAATTCCTCCCACCACATAATAATCAAAACAACAAATGCAAAAAACAAAGAAAGAATATTAAAAGCAGTGAGGGAAAAAGGTCAAGTAACACATAAAGGCGGGCCTATCAGAATTACACCAGACTTCTTGCCAGAGACTATGAAAGCCAGAAGATCCTGGCTTGATGTCATACAGACCCTAAGAGAATACAAATGCAAGCCCAGGCTACCATATCTAGCAAAACCCCCAATTACCATAGGTGGATAAACCAAAGTATTCCATGACAAAACCAAATTTATGCAATATATTTCGACAAATCCAGCCCATCAAAGGGTAATAAATGGAAAACTCCAACCTAAGGAGGGAAACTACACCCTAGAAAAAGTAAAAATATAATCTTCCAAAAACACTAAAAGAAGATAGCCACATTAACAGAATTCCAACAACAACAAGAATAACAACAACAAAACTGGAAGCAACAATTACCTTTTCTTAATATCTACTAATATAACTGGACTCAATTCATCAATAAAAAGATGTAGACTATCAGACTGGATATGTAAACAGGACCCAACATTTTGTTGCATACAGGAAACCTACCTCAGTGACAAAGAAAGACACTACCTCAGAATAAAAGGCTGGAAAACAATTTTCTAAGCCAATAGTACCAAGAAAAAAATCTTGAGAAGCTATTCTAATATCAAATAAAATCTACTTTCACCCTAAAGTGATCAAAAAAGATAAGGAGGGACACTTCATACTCATTAAAGTATGAACTAACAAGATAAACTCTCAATTCTGAACCTCTATGCTCCAAATGCAAGGGTATCTACATTCATAAAAGAAACTATACTAAAGATTAAAGCACACATTGCACTGTGCACAATAGTAGTGGGAGATTTCAACACCCTACTCTGCAGTGGACAGTTCTTGGAAACAGAAACTAAAAAAAGAAACAGTGAGACTAACAGAATTTATGAAACAGATGGATTTAACAGATATCTATAGAACTTTTTATCCTAAAACAAAAGGATATACCTTCTTCTAAGCACCTCATGGTACCTTCTCCAAAATTGACCATATAGTTGGTCACAAATCAGGCCTCAACAGATACAAGAAGATTGAAATATTCCTTGAAGCCTGTCAGATCACCATGGACTAAGGCTGCTCCTCAATAACAACATAATCAATAGAATGCCCACATATACATGGAAGCTTAAGAATACTTTACTCAATGATAATTTTGTCAAGGGAGAAATAAAGAAAGAAATTAAAAACTTTTAGAGTTTAATGAAAATGAAGCCACAACATACCCAAACTTATGGGATGCCATGAAAACAATCCTAAGAGGGAAACTCATAGCTTTAAGTGCCTCCAAAAAGAAACTGGAGTGCACATACAGCAGCAGTTTCACAGCACACCTGAAAGCGCTAGAACAAAAAGAAGCAAATTCACCCAAGAGGAGTCAAAGGCAGGAAATAATCAAACTCATGGCTGAAATCAACCAAATAGAAACACAAAGAACTATACAAAGAATCAACCAAATCAGGTGCTGGTTCTTTGAGAAAATCAACAAAATAGATAAACCCTTTGCCAAACTACTTAGAGGGGACAGAGATAGTATGATAATTAATAAGATCAGAAATGAAAAGTGAGACATAACAGCAGACACTGAGAGACTCACCAAAAAATAATGAGATCCTACTACAAAAGCCTATACTCAACAAAAATGGAAAACTAGGATGAAATGGACAATTTTTCCAGACAGATACCAGGTACCAAAGCTAAATCAAGATCAGATAAATGATCTAAACAGTCCCATATCTTCTAATGAAATAGAAATGGGCATTAGTAGTCTACCAACCACAAAAAGCCCAGGACCAGATCGGTTTAGTGCAGAGTTTTATCAGACTTTCAAAGAAGACCTAATACCAATACTCCTCAAACTATTCCACAAAATAGAAACAGAAGGTACTCTACATAATTCGTTCTATAAAGCCACAATTACTCTATCTAATACCTTAACCACACAAAGTTCTACAAAAAAAGAAAACTTCAGACCAATTTACTTTTCGAATATTGATGCAAAAATACTCAATGAAATTCTTGCTAACAAAATCCAAGAACACATCAAAACGATGATCCATCATGACCAAGTAGGCTTCATCCCAGGGATTCAGGGATGGTTCAATATATAGAAATCCATCAACATAATTTACTATATGAACAAAATCAAAGAAAAGAAATACATGATCATCTCATTAGATGATGAGAAAGCATTTGACAAAATGTAACATTCCTTAATGATAAAAGTCTTGGAGAGATCAGGAATTCAAGGCCCATACTTAAACTTAGTAAAAGCAATATACAGAAAACCTATAGCCAACATCAAACTAAATGGAGAGACACTTGAAGCAATCCCACTACAGTTAGGGGCTAGATAAGGCTACCCACTCTCTCTCTACCTATTCAATATTGTACTTGAAGTCCTAGTCAGAGAAGTCAGACAACAAAAGGAGATCAAAGGGATATGAATTGGAAAGGAAGAAGTCAAGTTATCACTATTTGATGATGCTATGAAAGTATACTTAAGTGACCCATAAAATTCCACCAGAGAGCTTCTAAACCTGATAAACTATTTCAGCAGAGTAGCTGGATATAAAATCAACTCAAGCAAATCAGTGGCCTTCCTCTACACAAAGGATACACAGGCTGAAAAAGAAATTAGGTAATCAACACCCTTCACAATACTTACAAATAATATAAAATACTTTGGTGTGACTCTAAGCAAGTAAAAGATCTGTTTGTCAAGAACTTCATGTCTCTGAAGAAGGAAATTTAAGAAGGTCTCAGAAGGTGGATAGATTTCCCATGCTTTTGCATTGCCAAGATTAATATAGTAAACATTGCCATCTTGCTGAAAGCAATCTACAAATTCAATGCAATCCCCATCAAAATTCCAACTCAATTCTTCACAGACATAGAAAGAGCAGTTTGCAAATTCATCTGGAATAACCAAAAATCCAGGATAGTCAAAACTATTCTCAACAATAATGGAACCTCTGGGGGAATCACCATCCCAGCCAGACCTTAACCTGTACTACAGAGCAATTGTGATTAAAACAAAAACTGCATTGTATTGGTACAGTGACAGGCAAGTAGATCAATGGAATAAAATTGAAGACCTGGAAATGAACCTAAAAACCTATGGTCACTTGGTCTTTGACAAAGGAGCTAAAACCATCCAGTGGAAAAAAGACAGCATTTCCAACAAATGGTGCTGGCTCTACTGGCAGTTAGCACGTAGAAGAATATAAATTGATCCATTCCTATATCGTTCTTCAAAGCTCAAGTCTAAGTAGTTCAAGGATCCCCACATAAAACCAGATACACTGAATTAATAGAAAAGAAAGTAGGGAAGAGCCTCGACCACATGGGCACAGGGGAGAATTTCCTGAAAATAACATCAATAGCTTATGCTCTAAGATCAATAATTGACCAATTAATCAGGGCAGTGGTGGCACACCAGGGACTAAACCACCAACCACAGAGTATACATGGTAGGACTCATGGCTCCAGCAGCATATGTATAGCAGAGGATGGCCAAGTCAGTCATCAATAGGAGGAGAGGCCTTTGGCCCTGTGAAGATTCTGTACCCTAGTGTAGGGGAATGCCAGGGCCAGTAATCAGGAGAGGGTGGGTTGGTGAACAGGGGGAGGGAGGAGAGAACAGTGGTTTGTTTTTGTTTTTGTTTTATTTTAGTTTTTTTCTTTTTTGTCAGAGGGGAAAGTGTGAAAGGAGATATCTTGTGACATGTAAATAAAGGAAATATCTAATAAAAATAAATAAAAAATCACAAATTTATACAGCTAACATTATATTCTGATCACATTTTATGTATCAAAAATAAAGTTATGTACTATATATATATATATGTGTGTGTGTATGTGTGTGTGTGTGTGTATGTGTGTGTGTGTGTGTATACATGTACATTTATATATAACAACAATTACTGAAAATGGCATGAACTTTAAAGAGATCTATAAACTATGTGGACAGCCAGAAGAAAGAATGTATATGAAACAATTGTATTAAATTCTTAAAATAACATGAAATAATATAAAAATATTTTTTCAGCAGTATAATATATTACCCTCTACTTAACATTTGCAAAACAAAACTATGTTGAATTTCACCAATATTCTCTTTGGATAACAAATGACTTAATTGTCCTAACTTAAAAAATACAGGCATTGGTCTATTTATTTTACTGTGTACAGTACAACCAAAATGTTGAACTAAAAAGTCATTGTTCAGCACAAATTATGGCATTCCCACAAGTACACTAATGAGCTCACATTTAAGGACTTATTTGACTAACATACTAAATCCTTTTCTTAAGTTGATACAAAATTAGATTTGAATTGAATAGAAATTGTAGGAAAATATTAATGCTCAAATTCTGTCATTTATTGAGGGGCTCTGAATAATCAAAAACCCAACATTAACATCACCATATCAAACTAGGTGGAGAAGTTCCTAAAGTTCTCATAAATAGTAAGTACAGGAAAATATTCTCTACAAAGGTGAATGGAATCAATATTATTTAGGGATCCATCTGAAGAGAGAAGATTCAATCCACTCCCAGTTTGTATATATGTAATAAAAAAAAACTCTAAGATTTGTCAGCAGAATATATTAATATATGAAATGGACACAAACACACAAAGAGAGAGAAAAAAGAGAGCAAGAGACAGAAAGACAGAGAGACAGAGGGCAAAGCATACACATACTCACACACACACACAAACACACACACACATACACATATATAGAATGGACATAGACACACAAAGAGAGAAAAAAGAGAGAGAGAGACAGAGAGACAGAGAGAAAAACATACACACACACATACACACACACGCAAATAGATACATAGATATATACATATACACATAATCCCATACACAAACCACTGTGTTAGTAGAGGTGATGAGTTTGACAGTATATGGAATAGGCATGAGAAAATTAGAAAGATATACTAGAATTGATATAAACAAGCTACAATGTTCAATTTTGAAATAAAGGAAACTCATAATAAAACTACTTTTGTTAATCTATATGTATTTGTAAACTTTCACATAAAACATATGCACACAAACCAGCAATCCTTTTTTTTTAAACATAGAATGATCTAAATGTGATTTTATTTTAGTAAATTGAATTAGCACACAGCAGGAAATATGAGTGTTGTAAATTTTCTTTTACTTGTATTTCTTTATATTATGGAATATAAGAGTCACAAGACCTTTAATCTTTGAATGATGTGTTGCTTATTTCTTCCTGTCATATAGTAGTAGGATATTCTGACTGAAAAAAAGGAGCAGCATCAGAGGATATTTTGAAAAATTTTTGTGAAGCTAAAGTGAGAGAAAATAGTCCAATTTCTAGATACAACTTCCTTATGAGATCAATCAGAATGCGACAACTGGTTATATATACAAAAGGCACTGGTTTCCATATAAAATTTATCCCAGTAGATTACTTGGCACAGTAAATTTGCAGTTTATTCAGTAGCAACTGCTTGATCATTGGTATCTGCCCAACTTATATTCAATATAAATATTACCTAACTGTTTTCCCCTTTGGGTCATGTTTTGGAACAGGTATAAACATGGCACAGGAATCATTCTTCCTTCCTTCCTAATTCCTTTATGTTTCTATACAGGTCTCCAAGTCATGTGCGAAGCACATTAATTACATACATGTTCAAAGAAATAATGATGACTGAAGAAGCAATCTTTACCAAGAAGTAAAATGAATCCCTTCTGGAAATATTTGCTGACACCCATTGCTTTGAAAATGGCAAAAATTATTAGATTTTGTGTGCCTGGAAGTGAAAGCAGACATATATCCTCCTCTTTATTTTATTTTTATAGGAATGTTCTTTCTGTCTACAGGTCATCCTATATTTTTTCATGTTCTTACAGAAGAGAAACAACTCAGAGAACATTAGGACATTGCTATATACGTATCTTCTTGTGTTTCAGACCTTCAGGTTTTTCTTCTTCCTACAATAGCAGTTCATAAAAATATTTTGACTTATCTATAAAGAGCTGGAGAAAGAAAGAGGAAGAATTCAGGTTATGGTGGCCTGTTTCCCTTCGCTTTATCTTAGTCCATATGTAATCTGATAGCTATCCTGTCAAGGGGGTATAGCCATTGCTATCTTCATTGTCCCATGATGTGGTAGAGGAAAGAGTGTATTTTCTATACTTACATAGGATACAAAACACTATTTTATTCACTTTCATTACTGTAATCTTTCTTTGGCCATTTAAGCTGTTTGTACTTCCATGTGGCGTCCTTCCTTATTATGTATCCAAAGGTACTCAACAGCTTTATACATGGATATTTCCTTGAATATGTTTACTATTTGTATATTCACAGTAGACAGGAAATTGAAACAACCTAACTTTGCCTCAGTTGATGAAAATATGATGAAAATAAAGGAGAAAATTTGAAAAGTGATAGAAAGTTATATTTTATAATAGAACTAGAAAAGTCCCTAATAAGTGTGCTATTCTAGATAAACAATGACATATGCAAATTCTTTTGTCTCATTGGAAGTTTCTAAGTCCAACACTATATATCAGAACAACTATACATGGTTAACTGCAGGAAAAACAAAATTGAAAAGGGAAAATTACCTAGTTGAGGAATACAAAAGAGAAATAGGTTGAACCATATTACTGAACCATGTGATCTGATGGAATAAATGGAGAGTCAATGGGGACTTTATTTAGAATTTTAAATGGAGTAAATCTCATTGTACAAAACTCGAGTCCTACTGGAGGTAGGACTTGGTCAAGGATCAAGTTCTTCATCAAGGACCTCCAAATAAAACCCCATACACTGAAACTAGTAGAAGAGAAAGTGAGGAAAAGCCTCAGATACAGTACAGGGGACAATTTACTGAAGAGAACACCAATGGCTTATGCTCTAAGATCAAGAATTGACAAATGGAATCTCATAAAATTATAAATCTTCTGTAAGGCAAATGATGCTGTCAATAGGATAAAACAGCAGCCAACAGATTGGAAAAAGATCTTTACTAAGATACAAAAGAACCAAATAACCCTACAAATATCAAAAATGGGGTACAGAGCTAAACAAAAATTTTTTTAGCTGAGAAATAGTGAATGGCCTAGAAGCACATAAAAAAATGTTCAACATTCTTAGTCATCAGGGAAATGCAAACCAAAACAACACTGAGATTCCACCTCACACTAGTCAATATGGCTAAGAACAAAAACTCAGGTGACAGTAGATGCTGGTGAGGATGTAGACATAGAGGAACACTCCTCCACTGTTAGTGGGATTACAAGCTGGTACAACCACTCTGGAAATCAGTCTGGAAGTTACTCAAAAAATTGGAAAAAAAGTTCTGCCTGAGGACAGTGCTATACCACACCTGGGCATGTACCCAAAAGATGCTCAAAACATACATCAAGGACCCATGCTCCACTATGTTCATAGTAACCTTATTTATAATAGCCAAAAGCTGGAAAGAACCCAGATGTCCTTCAACAGTAGAATGGATACAGAAAAGGTTTTACATTTACAGAATGGAGTACTATTCAGCTATTGAAAACAATGACTTCATGAAATTTGCAGGCACATAGATGGAACTAGAAAATATCATCTTGACTTTGGTAACCCAAACACAAAAGAACACACATAGTATGCACTCACTGATAAGTGGATATTAGCCCAAAAGCTTGGAATATCCAAGATGAAATTCACAGACAACAGGAGGCTCAAAAAGGAAGATCAAAGTGTGGGTGGTTCTGTCCTTCTTTGAAGGGTGAATAAAATACTCATGGGAACAAGTATGGAGACAAAGTGTGGAGCAGAAACTGAAGGAAAGGCCATCCGGAGACTGCACCAACTGGGGACCCATCTCATGTATATAGTCACCAAATGCAGACACTATTGTGGATGCCAAGAAGTGCATGCTGACAGGAGGCTGATATAGCTTTCTCCTGAGAGGCTCTGCCGGAGCCTGACAAATACAGAAGCAGAAGCTTGCAGCCAACCGTTGAACTTAACATAGGGTCACCAATAGAGGAGTTAGGGAAAGGACTGAAGCAGCTGAAGGGGTTTGCAACCCCATAGAAGCAGCAACAAAGATTAAACAGCCAGACCTCCCAGAGCTCCCAGGAATTGAACCACCAACCAAGGAGTGCAAATGGAGGAAGCTATGGCTCCAGCTGCATATGTAGCAGAGATTGGTGTTGTCTGGCGTCAGTGGTAGGAGTGGCCCTTGGTCCTGTGAAGGCTAGATGTCCTAGTTTAGGTGAATTGTCAAGTCAGGGAGACTAGAGTGGGGGTAGGGGTAAGCACCCTCATACTCTCATAACTCTCATTTAGGGAAGGTTAGGATGTGATAGGGTGTGTGTCTGGGGGGGGAGAAACTGGGGCAGGAAATAACATTTGTAATGTAAATAAAGAAAATATCCAATTAAAAAAGAAAATATATATATTAACAAAACAGGGAAAATATCAGAATATCAACTTTCTACCTACAATAAAAAATATGATTGTTTAGACAACCATATACTCTTCAAATTAAAATTCCATATCTTATAGGAAAAATGATTCTTAAAAAGTCCATAGATCATCTAACAAACAAATGCAGAAAACCACAACAAATCAAAACACTGAGTCAGTGTGGAGCACAGTCAGAAAATCTTTGATAAAACATTTTCAGTATCTAAATCTCAGGGGTCATTGTGGAAAAGGGACAAGAAATATGATAAAATCTATTACACGAGGCTCTTTTTGTAAGATTATGCCCTCTAGAAATACCTGTAAATACACTAAGAAAACGTACTTTCAAAATATTTTAAGCATTTAATAATGCTGACAGCAAGAGATACAGTTTTCTGGAAAGAAAAACAACCAGTTGGTTATCCAAGAGATAAATTATCAGCCCTAAAAACAGAAACTTAAAGGGCAGTATTTATATTTTTTAAGAATAATCTTGTACATGTATTCATATATATGCATGTAATAACAATTAAATAACAATAAGCAATGTATATGGAATGAAACAAAGAATAATACATTGGAAGGTAGAAGAGAGAAAAGGGAAATAAAATTATATTATGATCTCAAAAACAAAGGAAAAATTAAAAAACTAATTTTCACCAAATAGAGGTAAATTCAATGTCTACCCCTCAGTCATAAATGGATGCAGGTTGCCAGATGTTAGACTGAGTGCATGGACCCCAGTGGAAAAGTTAGGGCAAGGACTGAGAAGCTGAAGGGTTTTGCAGTTCCACAGGAAGGAAAACAACATCAAACAACCAGACACCACCCCCAAAGCTCCCAGAGACTAAACCACCACCCAAAGAGTACACATTGTGGGAACCCATGGAGCCATCTGCGAATATAGCAGAAGACTGCCTTGTCAGGCATCACTTGGAGGGGAGTTCCTTAGACATGCAGAGGCTCAATGACCCAGGGTAGGGGAATGCTAGAGCACTGAAAAAGGAATGGGTATTGGATGTGGGAGCATCCTCATAGAGACAGTGGAAGTCAGATGGGATAGGGTGTTTGTGGAGGGGAAACTGAGAAGGGGGATGATAATATTTGAAAGGTAAATAAATAAAATAACACATAAAAAAAGCAAAAAAGTGAAATCTTCCAAGGTTCATACTATGTTACTGATGAGTTTATTGGGAAAACTTACAGAGCATTTTAATTTGATATTTTCAAGGCTATGTGTGCCTTGAAAAAGGCTGCCCAGCATATACCCACAAGATGCTCCATCATGTAATAAGGACACATGCTCCACCATGTACATAGCAGCCTTATTTATAATAGCCAGAAACTGGAAACAACCCAGATGTCCCTCAACAGAGGAATGGATACAGAAAGTGTGGTACATCTACACAATGGAGTACTACTCAGCTATTAAAAACAATGAATTTATGAAATTCTTAGGGAAATGGATGGATCTGGAGAGTATCATCCTGAGTGAGGTAACCCAATCACAAAAGAACACACATGGTATGCATTCTCTGATAAGTGGTTATTAGCCCAGAAGTTTGGAATACAGGAAGAACGACCCACAAACCACAAGAAACCTAAGAATAAGGAAGACCAAAAGGTGGACATTTCATTCCTTCTTAAAAAGGGGAACCAAACACCCACAGAAGGAGTGGCAGAGATTAACTATGGAGCAGAGACTGAAGGAAGGACAAGCATATAGCTATCTCCTGAGAGGCTCTGACAATACCTGACTAATACAGATGTAGAGGCTCACAACCATTCATTGAACTGAGTACATGGTCCCCAATGAAGGAGTTAGAGAAAGGGTCTATGGAGCTGAAGGGTTTGCAGCCCCTTAGGACGAACAACAATTACTAACTAGTACCCTCAGAGCTCCCAGGGACCCAACCACCAATCAAGGACTATACAGGGTGGGACTGAATGTTCTGGCAGCATGTGTATAGTAGAGGATTGCAAATTTGATCATCAATAGGAGGAAAGGACCTCGGCCTTGTGAAGGTTCTGTGCCCCAGTGTAGGGGAATGCCAGGGCCAATAAGTGGGAGAGGGTTGGGTGGCAGGCATGGGGAGGGGGGAGGCAAAAGGAGTTTGTTCTTGTTGTTTTTGTTTGTTTGTTTGTTTTTTGGAGGGGAACCTGGGAAAGGGAAAATTTACATGTAAATAAAGAAAATATCAAAAAAAAAAAAAAGCCTACTCTCCCTAAGTACAGATTTCCCTACAATAAATTATCTGAACATGTGGATACTAGAGTGAGGATTTCCTGCCTTTTCTTGTCATTTAATGAGGGGATTAAAACAAACTTCTAGCCCAGTTAGGGTGTCTATTTTCCAGGTGGCACAGATGATTGAGATAGATGGATGCTGCATGAACTGGAATAGAAGAATAGACAGTAACTTGATCTATTCTTATATTTTTTACATTCAGCTCCCTCTTTTCTCAAGATTCTCTGAGCATTAGATAGTGTTAAATAAATGCCACGTGATTATCACACTACAGTGGTTTACTGAATGCTGAAACACATTTTTGAAGAACATTGTCTCTGGAAAATCCATATTGAAAATCTGTTACATTTTTTAATAGAAAGAAAGGTGATATTTGCATTAAAAAATGTGCAGAATACCCAGGATACAGTCCACAGAACTAAAACAGTTTAAGATCACGAAGGGTCAAGTGAGGATGCAACAATCTCACTTGGAAGGGTAAATAAAGAAATCACAGAAGGGGGAAGGGAGGAATGGTCAATGATTGGAAATGAGACAGGGAAGCGAATAGGGGAACCTTATCAGGTTTTGGTTGGGGTAAAAGGACTGAAGCCCTGAGAGCCAGCAGAAAGAGTGGAAACTGTCATCCTCAGGAGGTAGAGGTGAGCAGACCCTCCAGTATGTATTAGGGACCTAGGAGTTGACAGAATCTCAGGACTCAGAGGGAGAGGCCTCAGATGAAATGCTCTACAGTAGGGAGAGAAAACTTGTAGAGCCCATCTACAGCAGAAAGGCAGGGCCTCAAGTGAACGATAGGATTCCCATCCCACAGTCAAAACTGCTGACCCATAATTCATCCTCTCTGAAAGAACTGTAGGGACAAAAATGGAGAGAAGTCTGAAGAAATGGAGGTATGGAGACAGGTTCAAAGAAGGACCAGCTCAAAAGGGAAGTCCTAGGGCCTAACACTATTACTGAAGCTATGGAGTGCTCACAAAAGGGACTGCCCTCCTAAATACCCAATAAGCATATGAAAGAGTAAGATGTAGATATTTACACCCAACCAATGGACAGAGGCTGCTCACCATTTTGTTAGAATTAGGAAAAGCTGGAAGAAACTGAGGTGGAAGGTGACCCTGTATGAGGCCCAGCAGTCTCAACTCACCTGGACCAAGGAAATCTCTCAGACACAAAACCAACAGCCAGCCAGCATACACCGACTGATATTCGGCCCCCAGCACATATTGAGCAGAACATTGTTGAGTCTGACTTCAGTAGGAGAATATGCACCTAACCCTTAACACCCTGCAGGTCCCAGGTGATGTGGTGCTGGGCTAGGATAGAGGGTGTGGGGGCTGGGACATTCTTGTGTAGAAGGAAGTTGGGGAGATGGTGGTACAGGATGGGGAGGAGCATCATGGGGATAACCACCCCTGGGCATATACCCAGAAGATGCTCCAACATGCAATAAGGACACATGCTCCACCATGTTCATAGCAGCCTTATTTATAATAGCCAGAAACTGGAAACAACCCAGATGTCCCTCAACAGAGGAATGGATACAGAAAGTGTGGTACATCTACACAATGGAGTACTACTCAGCTATTAAAAACAATGAATTTATGTAATTCTTAGGGAAATGGATGGATCTGGAGAGTGTCATCCTGAGTGAGGTAGACCAATCACAAAAGATCACACATGGTATGCATTCTCTGATAAGTGGATATTATCCAAGAAGCACAGAATACCCAAAGTACGATCCACAAACCACAAGAAACTCAAGAAGAAGGAAGACCAAACTGTGGATGCTTCATTCCTTCTTAGAAGGGAGAACAAAATTCCCATCTAAGGAGTTGTAGAGACAAACTATGGCGGACAGACTGAAGGAAGGACAATCCAGAGACTGTTACACCTGGGAATTCTTTCCATATTCAGTCATCAAACTCAGACACCATTGTGGATGTCAGCAAGTGCTCACTGACAGGAGTCTGATATAGCTGTCTCCTGACAGACTCTGACAATGCCTGACTAATACAGAAGTAGAGGCTCACAGCCATCCATTGGACTGAGCACAGGGTCCCCAATGAAGGAGCTAGATAAAGGACCCAAGGAGCTGAAGGGGTTTGCAGCCCCTTAGGAAGAACAATAATATGAACTAACTAGTACCCTCAGAGCTCCCAGGGACTAAATCATCAAACAAAAAGCACACATAGTGGGACTCATGGCTCCAGCAGCATGTGTATAGCAGAGGATGGCCTAGTCAGTCATCAATGGGAGGAGAGGCCCTTGGTTCTGTGAAGGTTTGTGTCCCAGTGTAGGGGAATGCCAGAGCCAGGAAGTGGGAGAGGTTGGGTTGGTGAGCAGGAGGAGGTGGGAGGGAATAGGGATTTTGTTTGGTTTTTGGTTTTGATATTTTTCTCAGAGGGGTAACCAGGAGAGGAGATATCATTTGAAATATAAATAAAGACATTATCTAATAAAAATGATTAAATAAAATAAATTTAAAAAAACAAAGGTGAAGCAAATGATGAAAATTAA
>JADRCD010067006.1:0-10200 GCA_019843815.1 Montemys delectorum | reverse complement strand
GTGTGTGTGTGTGTGTGTGTGTGTGTGTGTGTGTGTGTGTGTGTGTGCATGTGTGTATATGTATGCATACTACTTCTTATTTAAAAGAAGACTAACACATGGCTTAGGAGCCAAAGGTGGTATTAGATAGGGCAGATTAATTTTTCTGGCAGAATTGTAGAGTGCTGGTGTCCAACTATGGTGTTCACAGGGCATGTACCTTCAAGTTCCTGATGGGCTTCATTCTCTCTTCTTGTTCCCAAGAATATTAATTTTTAAAATACATTGAATGTGGCCTTACAGTTATATCTCCTTCTGGGCATATTAGGCTCTGGAGCAAGCTTATGTGTCTCGTGTCTTAGCTTATTACCTTCTTCTTATCTTTTGTAATAGGCCTTTACGTTCATTCTACCATTGTATGTGAATTTTGTGGATTGTGGATCTTAGTAATTTGTTTCTGTAGCTATTTCAGTCCTATATCTTACGATTTCTCTAGAAGGGGGTGGAGGTGTGAAAGTGTAATCCCATATATTTATCTGAGCTCTATTTAAACTGTATGTGAAGCCCTGTTCACAGTTCACGTTTGAAAGCCCTGGTTTATATTCAGACATTCTCTGATCTAGTTTGCTTGTACATTAAAAACCATCTGGATATCAGAGATTGGTTCAATGATTTATAGTGTTTTGTGATTCTAAAAATTAATTTTCATCTCCCTGATACCTTATACAGATCAGGTTTCCGAGAGGAATGGGAAATTCATCAGAGCTCCAGTGCCTCTGGACTCAACTGAGCCCTCCCGGTTTGTTGGGACTGTTTTAAAGGGTTATTTACTTTCATAGTTTGGCAAAATCCAGATAGAAAGCAGCGCTCAGTGCTGGTGGCGGCAGAGAGAATACTAATAAGCGTTAGTCATCTGCAGTAAATTAAAAATATAATAATAAAGGAAAATTAAACTGCTGCATGTTTGGGTGCTTCCTCTATTACCATAAATCTACACTCTCCTGTCTTCTCTAAAAGAGAGTGGGTGTGGCAGAAAGCATTTGTGAATTTCCATTAGCATTTTTAGAGACAATTGCTCTATTAAATGAATCAGGATTTAGCTCCTAGCTTCCAAAGCTCAACTTAGATCAGACATTTAATCCTAAAAGCATCCTGTCTATACGGTACAACAATGCATTAGAATGAAAATATCTGTTAACCCTCTAGCCCAAATTAATGATTCCCCCCCCAACCTCCCACTCCCCTTGTCTTCGTACCCCCTTCCTTCTTCACCTCCTTCTTCCTGAGGAAGTGCTCATGGGAGCCCCAAAGTTTCATGCCTACTGGGAGGGAAAGATTATACTTATCCAACTTCCCCTTGGAGATTGTTTAAAAAGTGCTTGAGAATTTTAATCCAGAGCCTAATGTTTGGTTCATAAAATGAAATAATACATTATCCTGTATCCTGAGATTCAGACTTCAAAGCAATCATGTCCCCATTATAGGACTGTTTATGATGCTTAATTTTGATTGTCAACTAGGCACATTAGGAAATGAATAGGTCATTAGTAAAGTGTATTTTGGGATTGTCTACAAGGTTGTTTCGAGAGAAGATTAGATGACTACTGGGTACCTAATCTGGTTTGGGGGTATCAATACCTTATGGGTCCCATTAACATACAGAATAAGTACAAAAGCCAAAGGAAAGGTAATCCCCTTTCTCTGTTTCCTTATTTAGACAGATGTGAGTGAGCAGGTTCATGCTTCTGTCCAAACATTAGAGCTCTTCCCTATGTTACAACTTCTCAATCAGAAGGGATGAGACACTCAAATGATGACCTCAAATCGACCCTCCTTTCCCTAAATTACTTCTCAGGATTCTGATCACAGCCACAAGAAATGTAACCAATACACTAATAAGGTTTCTAACTTTCATTGTGTAAGTTCATGTGAGTCAGTGTGAATGCAACCATACAACTCAACATTGAGTCAGATCTCCTGGGGTTTGATGTTTAATCTTCTTTATCTCTGTAGAAGATTGCCTTCCTCTTTCTCTGTGTAGTTTTGATACATACAAAGTTTGATTGCACTTTAGAATATCAAGACTCAACCTAGGAAAGAGTTTGTACTTCTGACTACTTGCTAGACCACACAAATAGTTATATGAGTTTGGGTCATATTATGATCAATCCCATAGTGCGACCCCCATTTTATTACTAACACTACTGCCACCAATGATGCTAATTCTCTAGGAACATGATCATTTTGGCAATCTGTGCATGTTTAGTCTGTGCCAGCTTCCAAATCACAGAAGGCTGTTAATTCCAAATTACCTTTTTAAATAAAATACATTTTGATGTCCTCCCACAAATTGACATGAATGCTTTAGAAAAGTGGGAGGCCAACAGAGTTTGCATCTTTCAGGTCTTAGCTTTGGCCGGGGAGTGTAGCTCATACAACAATGTGCAGCATGAAATGCTTCCGAAGAGCTGATGTATGTTGAAGAGAAGCACCAAAACCAATACTAAAATACCCTACCAGATGCTCCCAGTAAAAGCAATAATTTAGCCACAATCTAGCTCATATTTCAGAGGACGCAATGTAAAGTTGAAGAAGCCAGAGAGAATATTAGTTGTTGGTGGCAGGAACAGGAGCTGCATATCTTCAGCTGTTCCATTCAAAATTCTTCAAAGCATGCCAACTCACTGATGCTATTTCAATAGGCATGGCTGAGAACTAAATTCCAGTGCAAATATCCTAGAGCAACATGGTGCTGTGACCAAATCTCCATAAACAATTGATCAGGATATCAATATCATCAGATATTACTGAATAGTTTCAGACTAAAAGCATGTGCTCTCTCTCATTCCCTGATCCCTTTGCCCTCTGGCTATGTGCCCCTCCTCCCTGCACTGTCTCTCATTTTCACCAGTCCCTTTTCTCTTTTGCCATCTTACACTCAAAACTTACTTTCTTCTAGTTAGTGATCTATACTAGATGGTTTTTATATACATCACAAAGTGTGTTTCTGTTTTTCCCACTTCTTCTCTTTCTGTCCAGGCACCACTCCACGCCAAGCAGGGTAGAATGAAGTGAAACAAAGTTCCATGGTCCATGTCTTGCCATGAGGTAACTGGACCCTAAGTGCACAGGGCAGGAAAAGATGGGGTGAAATCCAGAACATATGGATCAGCAGGATCTAGATCATGTAGTGAATGCTACAGGTAGGAGGTCTCTTCTGAAGATCTCAGTGTTACAGCTCTTTAACGTTACAGCTCTTTTAGATGATAGTTAATGAAACAGCCCTCTCAGCCAGTGTTTGGCAAAAAGCTTGTGTGGGATACACTTTATTTGGGTGAACAAGATCTATATAAACCCTGGAAAGTGGGAAGGGGTTCTCCTTAGGGTGAAGATTTATTGGCTGATGTTTAAGGTTCTGGATGCCTCATTTGCATGAAGAGGCACTTTCTAGGAAGTGGAACTTATAATTTTGCCACCTGGCATTCCTCAGATAGAATATGGAAGTTGGGGCTCCCCAGATAAGGTAGAAAAAAGAAAGTCCTGGTGGGTAAGGAAGTCCTCCATTTTGCAACCAGCTCAGAGAAGCTATCTGGACATGTAGCAGAGTTAACCAATAATGAAGAATGGCCTTTTTATTTGTATAGTATTTCATTTTGTGTACTGTGGCTAAATACTTCCTTATTAAAGAACATGTGACTTGCCCCCTTGTTTGAATAACTGATATTATTCCTGGTGTGTGCTAGATATCATTAAGATAGTTTCAAAATGAAGATTGCTACTGAAACTTGCATTATTGTATTATTTTAAGAGTCTTTCCCGAGAGCTCTGAGGGTACTAGTTAGTTCATATTGTTGTTCATCCTAAGGGGCTGCAAACCCTTCAGCTCCTTTGGTCTTTTCTCTAACTCCTTCATTGGGGACCCTGTAATCAGTTCATTGCATAGCTATGAGCCTCTACTTCTGTATTAGTCAGGTACTGTCAGAGCCTGTCAGGAGACAGCTATATCAGGCTGGATTGTCCTTCCTTCAGTCTCTGCTCCATAGTTAGTCTCTGCAACTCCTTCCATGGGTATTTTGTTCCCCCTTTTAAGAAGGAATGAGATGTCCACATTTTGGTCTTTCTCCTTCTTGAGTTTCTTGTGGTTTGTGGGTTACTCTTCGTGTAGTCTGAACTTCTGGGCTAATAACCACTTATCAGAAAGTGCATATCATGTGTATTCTTTTGTGATTGGGTTACCTCACTCAGGATGATATTCTCCAGATCCATCCGTTTCCCTAAGAATTTCATAAATTCATTGTTTTTAATAGCTGAGTAGTACTCCATTGTGTAGATGTACCACAATTTCTGTATCCATTCCTTTGTTGAGGGATACCTTGGTTGTTTCCAGTTTCTGGCTATTATAAATAAGGCTGCTATGAACATAGTAGAGCATGTGTTCTTATTACATGTGCATCCTCTGGCTCCTGAGGACTCAACCACCAACCAAGGACTATACATGGTGGGACTGATTGTTCTGGCAGCATGTGTATAGTAGAGGATTGCAAAGTTGATCATCAATGGAAGGAGAGGCCCTTTGCCCTGTGAAGGTTCTGGGCCCCAGTGTAGGGGAATGCTAAGGCCAATAAGTGGGGTGGCAAGCAGAGAGAGGGAGGAGGCAACAGGGGTTTGTTCTTGTTGTTTTTTGTTTTGTTTTGTTTTTTGAGAGGAAACTGAGAAAAGAGAAATCATTTGGCATGTAAATAAAGAAAATATCTAATAAAAAAAACCCACTCATCTACCTACCCCCCCAAAAGAGTCTTTCCTAGTGCATGGTAGAAAGCACATTTACAAAGTCATAACTTTCTAAAGCTATATCATTGTGCTATAAATATTCAGTAAGAAGTTGATAAAGTTGGTGAAGTTTTCTCTCAAGGCCCTCTTTCACATGGTGCTATCCAACAGAATGGCAGATCAGGGGAGTTTACCACCATGTAGCAACAGATCTATAGTTTACCATCCTGTTCCTGTAGCAACAGTAATTTGGAAGCCATCCATGGATGTGTCCTTTGGGAAAACCTAAGCAGGAGGCCCGTCCACCGGGGTATTTTGTGGTACATTGTCTGTATACAGTCTAGTGTATACAAACATTTTTCTAGTGACTCTTTTTAATATTGATTTTATTCTTTATTAAGTTTGTTAATTGATAGTTTTATTAATATATATGTATGTATACAGTTCATTTTATTTACTGGTACCTAACCCCCTCCCATCTCCCTCTCACTGTTATTATGCTCCCATCTCTACTGGTCCCTTTCTTACATTCATGCCTTCTTGTTTTGTTTTGTGACCTGCTGCTGTTAACCCCTGCTGTCTTTATGACCATGGATTTGGAACTATTCACTAGCTCATGTTGGTTTCTTCTTATACCCTACTGAAGAAAATGTCTGCCTTTCCTGAAGAATACATCAGTAACATATAGCTCAGCACAGAAGGGCAGGGCCAAGTGGACCTCTCCATAGTCTAGGACTGGCTGCTAAAATGTCCAGCTTCCTGCGGCCATGGCTGGTTTATGTGACAGTTCATACTGAAATGTGTAATCAGGATGGCTTTTTCTTTTTTCTCCATTTCTATGCATGTCTATTATTTGGGTTCCACTTCATCACCTTTGACACACTATTTACTATTCTGTATTCTCACTGCAGATTTCCTTAAGGGTTGCAATTGCTTCAATAATTTTTCAAAAATTTTGTCTCAAATTCAAGTTAAATTTTCCCTCTTTGATGCTAAAACACCTTTTTAGCTTTGTTTCCTCCCTCTCAGAGATATTTAATCCCCTCTTTTCCTCTCTTCTCTTATTGGTGTCTTATACTGAGGTCATAATTTTGTGTTTTAGGACAAGACATATTAGAGTGGGTTGGTAATTCCTGAGCTCTGAGTTTGAGAAGGGCACACCAAGAAGGTGCAGAAGTATTGGGTAATGATCCTGATTGCTCAGTTTCCCCTCTTGCTGATCTGTGAAACTTTGTGCCACTCGATGTTCTTTGGCTCTTAGCACCCAGACTTTTACCAATGATCCTACTGGGTTCTTTTCTACACTATGAATGCTCAAAGCCTACAGCCAACCACTGTGTATGACTGTTTGGCTGATCTTCAGTCTTTAAGCCATACTCATCTTTAAAAATAACTTGTTCTTGGGTTTTAAAATTTTTTTTAGTTTTTTATTATCTATTAATAATATAACATTTCATATAAAATATTAGATGCATATATATTTTTATTGTAGCCAACCTCCATTATTTTCTCTTCCTTGTCTCCTCATATTCCAGTACCTCTCCCCATTCCAACTAGTCTCTTTTCTACTTTACTGCCTTTAAAATACAATTTTTTTAATTTTAACTTATGTAATATAATTGTAATATTATGTATAATTATATATATATATATATATTTCATACATTAAAAAAGGGAACAACCACATGATATCAGACTTTCTGAATTTGATCTTTTTTGCTTCCTGCAATGATCTCTAGTTCCATGTATTTTTCTGAAATGAAATATTTCATTCTTCTTTATGGCAGAGTAAAAGTCTATCGTGTCTATACCACATTTTTTTCACATCCATCCATTGATAGGCACTGAAGCTTGTGCCATAACGTGGATATTGTAAATAGTGCCCCTTGTAAAAACAGCATGCATGCTAACTCAGACTCTAAGACATCTTTCCTGGAGTGGTTCTGTTGAATCATTGGTGAGAGATGGGATAATTGTGATGAGAAATGAGAATATCTAAACACAGATGACTTTGTTTAGTTTTAAAGAGAATTAAAACAAAAGGTTTTTCTTACTGGTATGAAATGAAATACTTGGAAATAAAGAATAAAATACCAAGTTGCTCACTTGTATAATTTCACTCCTCAATCTCTTTTGCCAGAATGAATATGCAGTAACCTATAGAACCCTTAATATTATGATGGCATTCTGTGACTTATGCACACATTGGTCTTAGTATCTTCTCATAAAAGTAAACTTTTAAAGAACTGACCTGCTAGTGACAATGTTGCAGCAGCATTCTACTAAAGTGAGAAACATAGGAGCTGCAGGTAAAAACAAAAACATCAAGCCTGATTCTTTGCCTCCAGTTCAGCTTTTCTTAATTAGTAAGCCCTGATTTCCTTTTTATGTTCCTTTACATTTGCATGAAGTAGCTTGTGACTTAAGAGTTTTACCAAGAGTTTTCGCAAGGTGAGAAGCAATTATAAGTGGACCTCTAAGCACTGTGTTTCCTGGAAAGTTGTAACGAAAGACATAATGGCCTAGAAACCATGGAGTTAATTACTCTAAGGGTCTAGAGTTCTATTGTTCCACCATGAGACTTCACAACTGTCTTAGTCATCAGTATTCAGGGGCTTTACAATGGCCATCATGTTTATAGTTTCATTAAAATTGAATGTCATTCAGTCAGTGCTTTGTAAAAAGAGACTATCTTCTAGATAGTGATATTTGCCAACACTGTAGAGGACATCAGATGAATGCATGGCATAATGAGGAGCACTATTTACAGGTACCTTCTTTTCTCCTGTAAAGCCTTATTCATCATTAATATATAAAAAAAAATCTGAGTCACGGAACAATTAGAACTGTTTCCTTTTTTGGAAAGAAAGTAGATATCTTTAGAGATCCTGTCTGTGGAGAAGCAGGTGCAATGATGATCTTTTAAAAGTTTCATGATATGATTTCTTTTTATCTTCTTGATTCAAGCCAAATGTTACCGACTCCCTCTTGTGAATGTTGACTTCCGTAGAGGTGAAGAGAAATGAAAAGGGTTCACACACAAACACAGACCCAATGTCTACCAGAACAAGTGTGTTAGTTTACTAGAACTTCCAAAACAATGTTATAACTTGGTGGCTTAAATTCAGAAGTGTGTTTGGAAGACTCCACATCTGTAAACAAGGTGCTCACATTAATGGTTCCATCTGATAGCTGCCAGGGAGAGAGCTGATCCAAGCTTCTCTCCTTGCCTTATAGCATGATGACTTCTCTCATTGTTCCTTCACATCAATCCATCTATCTCTATCTATATTCAAAGCCCAAACTCCAGTCAAATTAGGTGGAGCCCAACCTTACAGCTTCCCTTTCAATTGATTACTTTTGCAATGGCCATATCTCCAAATAAGGTCCTATTCTAATAGACCATGCATTCTAACTCCAACTCTTGAATTTGAGAAAGATACAATTTAATCTGTCAAAGTAACCATTTCAATATAGTTAGTCATGCTTTAAGCCTTTGTAATGTTAAACAATACTATTATAGTATATGCTATTAAGATAGTCTAAAAAATCTGTATTTTTATCAACATTTAAGTTACTTTTAGCTTTGTGTTTAATATTTGATAAAGTAGTGGCTTAATGACTGCCTTTTGTCACTCACTCTTCTATGCTGACAGCTTATTTCACAGCAATTCATGTTGTGGCTTGTAGTATATAAGAACTGTTACATAGTATGGACAATGCAAAGACTTAAATGTACATTCCCGTTGGCTCCAAGATTAATATCCTACAAATTGTTAGTGATATTTTATTTTTAAATGGTCATTCATTTTCTGATTATCTTTTCAATAAAAGCATTGATTTCTTTACCATAAAACTTAGGTGGAAACATAGAAATAAAATTTTAAATTACCCCAAATTTTACTCTTTAGTTACAATCCTGACAAAACCACATGGAAATGCTGTGATAACTCGACTTAAATTCGCTCAGCTGTAGAATGACACAGAGAACTTTGTACACTACAGATTCTTACCCAAATCACTTTTCAGATTATCTACCTGGCTGCAAATCATCTCTTATCTTACTGGAGAACTCTTGTTTAATTATCTCTTCATTCTTCTGGGTGGAATGTTATATAAACCTATGGCATTCAGTTTCCTGCTTTTGTAGAGTTCTAAGAGATGAATGATCCAAGGCAGAGTATAGGACAGGCAATATCTTCATTCAATTCTATGGTTAATTTTTCACACTGAGACTTTTACTCAGACATGAATAAGTAGGTTGTCCATTTACTCACAGAAATATATGTATAAATATACACACATATATATGTACTTATAATATATATTATATATGGACAAATTTTGAAGTTATGAATCCTAATAAAAATTGGCTAGGTCAGGGGAAATCAGAGATAGCTTCTTTTTCTTGTTTAGCCCTACTTTGGTCACTTGACTATAAAGTGCAGAACCCAGAAGAATATTTTGTCCACTAAAACCATATCTAAGAGATACAGAATGGCTGATTCAAACTCAGAAAGGAAGACAGGATCTATGACGAATACCCACTTTGGGTTAGACAGCTGAATCGTTAAGACAACTTCCACACCTGACTCCTTATCTCTCCTTCCTTTGAGTTTTTAATGTTTTTCTTCTTGAGTTTTTAGGTGGCACAAAAAACTTGTGCTAACTGAATATAGGCACTCCTTAAGCTGAGAAAAAATGATGAAATGAGCATCCAAGTTCAAGGGTAGCTTGGGCAGTATAATAAGACCCCATGTTAAAAATTATTCATATTTGTGAAGTACACTGTGATAGTATTCAAATAAAGTCAAATATATTTATTTTTACAATTAAGTATCACTTCTTTATAATAAAAACATTAACAATTCTTGCTCTTAGCCCTTTAAAAAAATCCATCCTAGTGTTTGCACCTGTATCCACCCTACTATGCAATAGAATAACAGAGCTTATCCCTTACTTCTATTTCTTTTCCCCTGTGAGTCACTCAACCTTTCTCCATCTTCCGTCCCTCCATCTTCTCAAGCCTCTAGTAATCCTAATTTGACTCTGAGCATTTTTAGAGAACACATATGAGTTAGATTGTTTGGTATTTTTTTTTTTTTCTATTCCTGGCTTACTCACCCTAAAACTCTTCAATTCTAGACTGTTGTAAATGGCAAAATTATCTTCTTTCCTGACTGATATGCCATCTTTTATGGACACAGCTTTTCATTTTCACAGAAAATTTCCATTTCTTAGCTATGGTGACTCATCCAACAACAAACATGCATATGCAAATGTCTCCTTAGCATACTGACTTCATTTCCTTAGGGAGTATACTCAGCAGTGTGATTTCTGTATTATATAGTAACTCTACTTTAAGCTTTAAGTAATGACCATGATGTTTTCCATAGTGGCTTTGTTAGTGTATTTGTGTGTGTGTGTGTGTGTGTGTGTGTGTGTGTGTGT
>JADRCD010067005.1:0-14359 GCA_019843815.1 Montemys delectorum | reverse complement strand
TGAAGGGTTTGCAGCCCCTTAGGACGAACAACAATTACTAACTAGTACCCTCAGAGCTCCCAGGGACCCAACCACCAATCAAGTACTATACAGGGTGGGACTGAATGTTCTGGCAGCATGTGTATAGTAGAGGACTGCAAATTTGATCATCAGTAGGAGGAAAGGACCTCGGCCCTGTGAAGGTTCTGTGCCCCAGTGTAGGGGAATGCCAGGGCCAATAAGTGGGAGAGGGTGGGGTGGCAGGCATGGGGAGGGGGGAAGCAAAAGAAGTTTGTTCTTGTTGTTTTTGTTTGTTTGTTTGTTTGTTTTTTGGAGGGGAACCTGGGAAAGAGAAAATTTACATGTAAATAAAGAAATTATCTAAAAAAAACAAAAAAACAAAAAAAACAAAAAAAAAATAAAACAATGACACTGCTAAAAAAAAAAAGAAAAAGCAAAATAAGATGAAAATGCTGTCTTTTTTCCACTGTATGGTTTTAGCTCCTTTGTCAAAGATCAAGTAATCATAGGTGCGTGGATTCATTTCTGGGTCTTCAGTTCTGTTCCATTGATGTACCTGCCTGTCACTGTACCAATACCATGCAGTTTTTTATCACAATTGCTCTGTAGAACAGCTTAAGGTCCAGGATTGTGATTCCACCAGAGGTTCCTTTATTGTTGAGAATAGTTTTGGCTATTCTGGGTCTTTTGTTGTTCCAGATCAAGTTGCAAATTGCTCTTTCTAAGTCTGTGAAGAATTGAGTTGGAATTTTGATGGGGATTGCATTGAATCTGTAGATTGCCTTCGGTAAGATGGCCATTTTTACTATATTAGTCCTGCCAATCCATGAGCATGGGAGATCTTTCCATCTTCTGAGATCTTTGATTGAAAAAATAATTTTAATCCATAAACCATACTTATCATAAAAATTACTATTCAGTGGCACATCTATACCCTGAACAAGCTTCTCTCCATGCTTCCTCCATTCTATTCACCTCCTCTTTCTGCCTATTACAGAATCTTGCCTCTGTGCAGTAGGGAGACAGAGCATTGCTTCAGAGCCCCATAATTCTTCACATGTAAAATCGAGTCATAGGAAATAGACTCAGAGAGCTTTGTCTGCTCTTGGAGATGACTTAATAAATGATCCTAGGCTGATACTTTAATGGTAAGACTTCTGGGAGATTCTCAGAAAAGGGTAAGTAAATCTTCCTGCAAGAAATGTTAACACAAGTGACACAAAATATGTCTGTGATTTGTAAGTATAAATGCAAAATCCTTTGATGCTTCTTACATTGAGTGGAACGGTGAGCAGGTCCTCACTCTTAGAAACTGTAGAGTAGTAAATGCTTCAACACATGGTTTAAAGAAGGTGTGATATTAGGTGAGTTCTTGGGCTAGGACTATAAAGCTTATAAAACGTCAGCTTTGATTGAGGGTATCGGGTCACTGTACAGTTCTCTGCACATGTTCCCATTGACAGATACAGCTGAGGCAGCCTTCCAGCCATTCTACCAAAGTACCAGATCTGCCAGTGAAGTCAACTTGAACACATAAGAAAAAGTCACCAAGCCAGCTTCTTCCTAAATTTTCTTTTAATTACTTTCTAAGTTAGGCCACAAAATAATGGGTTTCATTATGGCATTTTCAAAAATATAGGCCATTTTTCATCATTCATTGACACTACCGGCTCCTGCCCTACCTTCATGCTTGGTCACTAAATCCCAAACAATGAGAAAGTGGGAAAGAATGTGTTCCAAGGGGAGAGAAGATATCAAAAGATTAGAAAAGTAACTAAAATAAAATATGACTTCCCAATAGAGAGAAATTCCAAAAGTAAAATTATGTAAATATAAGAATAGAAAAATTTAAAAACCTATAAGCTTTTAAAAAGTAAGATATGAGTCAAAATATCCATAAAAGTAGAATCAAAAATTAAAAGGAAAAGAGAAGAGAGAGGAGGAGAAAGAGGAAAAAAGAAGAAAAAGAGGAAAAGACAAGGGAAGAGAAGGAGAAAGAGAAAGAAAAAGAAGAGGAAAGGAAAGGAAAGAAAAAGAAAGAAGATAAACAAAAGAAAGGAAAAGAAAAGAAAAGGAAAAAAAGTAAAGAGATTGGCCAGTGATGTAATAAAATTGTGAACAATCCAGGAATTGTGATGCTCACCTTTAGTTTGAGCACTCGAGAGGCAGAGGCATGTCGATCTTTCAGTTGAAGGACAGACTGGTCTACAAGGAGAGTGTCAGGACAACCAAGACTGTTACACAGAGAAACAAAGTTTCAAAAAACAAACAAACATACAGCTGGATCTTCTAGCTAAGAATTTAAGAAAAGAAAACATCAAAAGCTCTTTAAAAAAAAAAACATAAGCGAAGATACTATTAGCAGATTCAGAAGAAATGTAGTGAAATAAAATAGGCAACAGCAAAGGAGGAGGAGAAAAAACAAAACAACAACAAAACAAACAACAACAACAACAACAAAAGGATGAACCATTAGAGGAGCTTACTTCTGAGTTCTTAAATATTGAAAGCTGTCAATTATTTTCATGGGAGCAGAAGCAGAGCCCATGAAACTCATGGACTCCCATATCCATTATGGCTATGCTCATGGTGAAGCTACACTAAGCAGTGGCCAATGCCTGCCAGATATGTCTTTACTTAATAGCGTTTTTTGGTGTTTTGTTTTGTTTTGTTTTGTTTGCTTACATAGACTTGTAGTCTGTGGACTAGAAGTGTCTCCTAATTCTCCCAAGACTGAATATATTATACTTTTATGATACATGGCTAATGTTCTAGATGATTAGTGTTTCATGGGTATGTTACAGGTAAGAGAGAGTAACCACAGTACTACGTCCTGCACAGATGCAAGATTTGCCCTCATAATTTCCATAGTCCCTACGTATTGCTCACCTGCTGGAGGCATAAGCCACAGACACTGGGTATTCTTCTAGAGCATCAGTGTTCTCAAACTGTGCTTCCATGGAGACATAGGCTGAGTTGTGCTTGCTTCCTTTTATTCCTCAGCTTTGCCTCATCACTTTTCTGCTCTCCTATCACTGCCTCTGTGGCTCTCTGAAGTCATCTCGCTTCCCCTAGAGTAGAATCTGTGCATTCTCATGGTGTCTGGGTCATCGTGGGGCAACTTCTGGTGCATCATCTTTCCTGGAAACTGAGCTGAGAGTCTCTTTTGCTGATACCTGTTCACCATCAATCACTATTACATCTACGGCAACCTTGCACAGCTGAGAGGCACTAGGTGACCATGGGCATGCTGAGATGCTGGCAGCCATGTTTATGTGACTCTCCAGTTTGGAAGACACACAGTAGAGTCTGGGTGACAAGCATGGGCAATGATTGACACTCTACCCTGCCATTCCTAAATTAATTCAGAAAATCATGATATACAACACATATTTATTGCTTTTCATTCATGAGTCTTGAGGTCATTTTTTATGTAGCCATACAAAAAAAATGGACATTTATCTTTCTTGGTCAAGCTAAAGTTAAGAAGACAAGGAAGCTGATTATAAAAAAAAATAATAATAAGTTCATGCAATGATCTTATCAATAACAGGAGATTTCTATTTTATGGCTTGCTGAAGGCTGCTGGAATCACTTTTCTTAATGGCACAATGGCCTCTTCTTTTAGGTCTAATCCAGATGAATTTTCTGCTGTGCTTAGTTTGTAAGTTGTAACAGGTCCATGTCATCATTTCCATAGGATTCCAGTTGGGCTTACTTAAAGTGCTTGGTAAATAATGAACTTCCCATGTGCCTTCCATGATAAAACTTTCCCTGAAAAACAAAATACATGTGGGGTGTGTGTGTGTGTGTGTGTGTGTGTGTGTGTAAAAAGAAATTAACATAATTCACATTAAACTTAAATCCTGCTCAAACAAAAGAAATGTAGCTCATATAGAAAACAAGATATCTGGATATGTAAAAACAAAATGTAGAAATTGAACTAAAATGCATCAGTCCTTGATAATGTTGGACAGTTTTAATTTGTACAAAGCCTCTTTTGAGAGCAAATAAAAATCTAGGTACTATTTTATCCAGAGTCTAAAATGTGGTCCTATATAGTCAGTCATCCATTTGGCATTTTTCTCAGCAGCACAACTGAAGGACTAATAATCCCATTGTGGGCCTGTGTACCAGAGCCTTTCTTTCCACGGAGATCTCTGGACTGACCTGGTGAGAGTTTCGGTGAAGAGAAATGAGAACCTGCGGGGAGTTGGCTTCATCTCTGTCTCTGTTGTACTCCATGTGGCCCTGCACTAAGTCAGGTAGGGCTGGGCCAATGAGAGACCAAGAGCCAGTGAGGAGTGCAATGCAGCGTCAGGCAGCATTTCATTTTGGAAGAGCGGACCTCTTCCCAAGTGTTACAACTCTTAAAACAAAAGGCTCAGACAATGGAGTAGTTCTCACACACCTTTAATTCTCTGGACAGCATTTATATATTTGGGGGTGATTCAGATTTTAAGAGCAGGTACTTCCCATGGGTTTGGGCTGAGAGCTTGGGGAATCTTTATTTGTATGTAAGAAGGCTTGGTGCTGCTAATTCATGACTAATACCACATACCTTTCCTGCGGGTGGGGGTGGGGAGGAGAAGGAGTTGTGACTGCAACAGGAGCCCGGGGCTAACACCTTCGGTCACAGGCATAGAAATTACCGCCCATCGGGTCTCCGGGGTTCCAGACCACTTGCTCGACCAGGACCAGGTTACCTGCACAGCCTCCTGCCCCACATCCCATAAAGCAGACAAGAGATTTTTTTTTGACCAACACCCATACAGAAAAATCACTGATAAACCTAAATCTAAATAAATAAATAAAGTTTCTAGAAAAAATACAAGAAAATATCTCTGTAATTTAAAAATGGGCTTCAGTGGGAACAAAAACAAAAGTAATACCCAAGAAAAGGGGTAAAATTGTCCTCAACTAAATGAATAAGTAAACTACAGACTGGGAAAAACTGTTGACACGGGCACATGCAGCTAACAAATCTTGTGTACTGACAGCAAGAAAGTCCTATTACATGGAAATAAATAAAATAGGTTCTCTAATCCTAAAGGATAGGAATGGGCTATGCCAATAGTCTGTGGCAAATACCGTGAACAAAAGCAGCTAACACAAGGGTTTCTGTGTTTCTGTGGCTAATGGTTTCAGAAGGAGAAAGGCCAAGTGGCAAGCTGGAGCCAGAAGTTGAGAGACCACATCTCATTGTAACACAGAAAGCAGAAAGAGAGAGCAGGAAATGGGATACAGCTATAAGCTCTCAGAACCAGCTCCAATGACATCCTTCCTTCAGCAAGACTCCACCTCCTAGATTCCATAGCTTCCTGAAAAAGTGCCACCAACTGAGAAGAAATTAAAATCATTGGTTTATTGGTGAAATAACATAGTTCATTCAATCCACCACAATTAGTGATTAAATATGAGAAAAAAATAAATGACATGAAGAAACTAGGCACTATTCAAACCCAAGAGAGATTGAGGAGAGAGAAAGAGACAGACAGACAGACAGACAGACAGACAGACAGAACTAGGATGTTGGTAAGTAGGACAACTGACATTGTATTCTTTGTTAGAATGTAAATTCAATCCTTTTAGTAGACTGTTAACAATTTCTGATAAACATAGATTTAACCTAAAACAATACTTCCTCCTCTTAATATTGCCTAAAGAGGAAATACACATCTATTAAAAAACATTTAAAAATATAGAAAGTAACATCATTCCTTATAAGAAAATATTGAAAACAACCTAAATGTCACTGAACAAGTCAATGGGTTAGCGAGGTTGTGGTTCAGCCACACAATGAAAAGCACTACTTACTTGACAATAAAATATAAATTAAGCACTCATATACATATATTCTTTTCTCTACAAATTTCACTTTAACAAAATGTGGAGAAATACATTAAAATATGCAGATTTAGTTATCTGACAGTTGATTATTACAGTATGTTTTTAGTAGTAAAAATTGAATCAACTGAGTTCCTCAAGTGTGGAGCTAGGACAGATTAGCTGTGGCTTATCTATACAGTTGAAAATTTTTTAGATTACACTGGAACTACAGAATTTATTTTTATGAAAACTGGTTACAGTATATTAGTGGAACAAACCAGCTTGCAGTAGATCCCAACATCTATATATATTTAATGCAAGGTGTCATGGTTTTATATCAATGCCTTTGTTGTCTGTATTTATGTGTATACTTCTTTGTGATGATTGTCACTTACTTGAGTTGCTATAATAAGATACAGTAGTACTAGGGACTAGGGGTTTAAACAGCAAACATTTGTTTCCTACTTTTCTAGATTTAGAGATGTTCATGACTTGTGGTTTATGGAGAATGCTTAGCCTGGTTTGCAGACCATGATTTCCTCTTGTATGCTCACCTGGAAGAGGGGAGAGAGTGATGATGACTCTCCTGTTTACAAGAGCCCTAATCCTACCAAAGGCTCTGTCATGAGCCAAATTATCTTATTTTTAAGGTCAAAATATCTCTCAGCATCTCCATCTCTAAATAACATGATACAAAATTAGAAATGTAGCCAGATGTGGTGGTGCATGCCTTTAATCCCAGCATTTGGCAGGCATAGGCAAGTGGATCTCTGTGAGTTCTAGGCAGACCTAGCCTACAGAGCAAATTCCAAGACAGCCAGGGCTACACCATGAAACACTGTCTCAAAAAATAAAATAAAATAAAATAAAATAAAATAAAACAAAATAAAAAATAGGAATGCAGTAAAGTTTAATTAAAATAATAATATAAAATTGTTTAAAAAAAAAAGGAAAAGCTTTGATACAACATTATAAGACAAGAAATCTAAAAAAGTGCCTTTGAGGGGTTTTTATTGATCATCTATTGTTGGACATGCACCCTACCCTTAAGAACAGTTTCTTTCCCCAGTGAGGCTCTCTTGGAGGAAACTTAATTTTTATTTGCAAGTCTTCACCAACTGGAGATAATTTCTGCATGAGAGAGAGGGGCATATGTTCACTTCTCCTTTCAACTCTAGGATTCCATTTGGTTCTTATTAGTGATACAAGCCCCTGTACATGCTGCTAACTGGTCCCATTGATCTATAAGGTCTTATTTTCTTGATGTCCTTCATCCACTCAGCTCTTATCCTCTTTCTACCCCTTCTTCTTCAGGGTCCCATGAGCCAGGAAGGGAGAGATTCCTGTTTACAGCTGAGTATTCAAAGGTATCTCATTCTCTGCATAGTATCTAGCTATGGATCTCTCTAATCCCTTCTGCTGCAGGAAGAAGCTTCTCCTATTACAGTTGAACAAGACACTGATCTCTGAGTATTATAGCAGAATGACTTTGAGAGTCATTTTATTGTGTTCTTTTAGTAAAACAGAATTATTTAATTTTATCCAAGGTCCCTGGGCTATCTAGTTTCAGGTTCATGGTCAACCAAGCAGGATCAGGGATGGGCTCCATCTCACAGAATAGACCTTAAGTCAAATCTGTTCCTTGTAGTTTTATACTCTGCCTGCCTTTGCTCCTGGAAGTGACCTAGCTATCAGTCCCATCCTGGCTTCCTTTGAATCCTTGGATAAAAGACACACTCATACTTTTTCCTTTTCAACTAGCCTTCTTGGCACAGTTGCTGAGTACTACTATCTCCCACCTAGAAAAACATGCCCTTATCAATTTCTTATCTCAGTCTCTCCCACCTGCCCTAAACTTCAGTTGCTAAACTCTCCTGACCACCCACTTGTAGGAGTGACATGTGCAGCCACTACATTTTGAGATCTCACATAGTTACCCAGTTCTCCTCTCTCCAAAGCATAACAATTGGCTCACAATTTTCTTTACTGGCAGATCAAGAACCAATTGGGGAACAGGACCATAGCATCAGAACCATTCCCTACACAAATCAGGCATGGGTTGGTTGCTGAAGTGGATATTTCTGATTGTGTCATGTGATGTTTTCCTGAAGTAGACTCATATAATCTTTTGTTGATCTGTGAGAAGACACATAACATTTAGAGAGTATAAGTAGGACTCAACAGACAATGATGGGTCACTTGCATGCAATGTTTTGTTGGTTTTGAGTCTTCATTTATCTTTACTTCATTGAGAGAGGCACAGTAGAGAACTTCTTCTGGTATTTTGGCTAGTTCTGGTTATTCCCATTGACTTGTGTCGATCTGGCAAAGGCCTGGATGTTTCTTCTGGATCATGCCACCACTTCTGATTCGTGTTTGGTAACACTTTTTTAATCTGTCTGTTGGTATCCTGACAACAGAGATTGGAATCACCCCAAAGAACTATTTCTAAACAGGTTTACAACCACATT
Organism: Montemys delectorum; assembly: GCA_019843815.1. Taxonomy (NCBI): domain Eukaryota; kingdom Metazoa; phylum Chordata; class Mammalia; order Rodentia; family Muridae; genus Montemys; species Montemys delectorum. Next base: position 6,059 of record JADRCD010067005.1, on the reverse strand, counting down.
GACCTATTACCCATCCTTTTTCCCCTACCTTTGGATGGTGGGCTAGAAGGAGGGTTGAAGCAATTGAGAGCCCTTATTAAAGTAGGTTTTGAAAAAGTCTAAGCCTACAGGTTTTTACCATAAGCTCTGTGCCACCATTGTACTAGCATATTTTATAGGTAGAACACTATTGTAGATCAAAGGGTTTGTAGATTGGCTGAGTTTATGTTTCTCTTTTGATAGAATGTAAAGTACCTTTCTATACCAAATATACTACTAGAACATAGTAGAAATAGTTCTACATAGGCAACAACTCAACTTCTCTATGTTTAACAAATCATTTAGACATTTTCTTCAGCAGTGAGGCCATGTGCTCAATTCATGTAGAGAAACTCATAGTCTTGGCAACAGTCTGGGTTGTTTGGGTCATTTTATTTCATTCATATATATTTTTCTTTCTTTTTTCCCCTATGGGTAAATATATTTTATCTTATGGGTAAATAAATACCCTTTGGATATATTTATTATAAATTCCAGTTTAATATTTTTATGGAATTCCTAAGTGTGCAAACAAGTGAGTCTCAACATATTTTTTGAATGTTTTCTTGGGCTCTTTTCCTTCTGTTTGTTTTTTGTTTGTTTGTTTGTTTGTTTTGGCCTATTCTAATATGTTAATTTTATTTTATTTTAATATCATTCCTTAAGATCCTGTTTGTTTTCTAATGAGAGACATAGAGGAAGTGAATCTGGATAGTGGGGAAGTGAAGAGGAAATAGAAGCAGTAGGGGATGATAACTGTAATCAGGACCCATTATGTGAGGAAAAAATCTATTTTCAATAAGAGAAAAAAATAGAAACGTAGCATATGAATTTGGAGAAAATGTCATAGTTCAGTCTTTAACCATGTGTCTACAGGGCATCTAGGCAGAAGAATAATAGTAGAAAAACATTCTCCTCTTCCCAAAATGTCATTGCTGAACTTACCTTGTTTTGAACATTCATTAATTGCCAATAACAAAACAAACTACGGAGCAGTAAAACTCAGTGTGCAAATCAAATAGTAAAATATGCTTAATTACTTAATCAATAACATGGGTCATAAATGATCATCAGCTGCCTTTCTTAGAATCAGCTTACAGTGTGCAAGTCCACAGCTACACTTTGATTCCTGTAGCTCTTCTGCAGAGAAGGACTGCTCTCCTTGACCCACCTCTCCTCTAAACACCCAGTAAATCACTTTGTCCCTGGGCTAGAGTAAGCAAACGTTCTGCAAAGATCGAGGTGGTTAATATTTTAGGGCTATAGGCTATCAGTCTCTATCAGAACTGACAAATGTGTGGTAGTAGTATGAAGGTCACCCAACAATATATAAATAAATGATTATGCCTATGTTCCAAAAAGTTTTGATTTACAAAATCGAGCAGTGAGACAGAATCAGCATGCAGACAGCACTTTGTGCCCTAAGTAATATTAATAATCAAAGCAACGATAAAAATATAAGAAATATCTGGGTGGATTATGATACATAGGGCATAGACATTTCAAGACAAAATTAACAAACTATATAGATTCTATAAATTAAATAGTAATTTTATAGATATGAAATTTTATGAAATCCTTTAACAAATGAAGAATTTTTTAAGTTAACCTTATACCTATAGTAGGCAGTATTAAGATATTTAAGTATAAAAGAAATATATATATGTTTATATATATACAATATATATATATTTCTCTTATGTATTACATCCTAAACAGTTTCTCCTCTTTTGCTCCCCATCTTCTTTCTCCCTTTACCTTCCCTCTCCCCCAAATCCACCCCCCTTCCAACTCCCCTCAGAAAAGAAAAGGTCTCCCAGGGACCTCAACCAAACATAACAAGCTCCAATAAGGCCAAGCACATACCAACACATCAAGGCTGCACAAGACAGCACAGTAAGAGGAAAAAGATGACACAAGCAGGTGAAATTGTAAGAAACAGCCCAAGATCCCACTGTTAGGATTTCCACAAGAACACCAAGCTACTCCATCATAACATATGTGCAGAGGACTTAGGTCATACCCCTGCAGGCTCCCTGATCCCTGGGATCCCCCCCTGAGTCTCAGTCAATTGAGTCTCTGAGCTGTGTTCCTAACCCTTTTGGTTCCTCCAGTCCTTCTTTCCCTTCTTCTGCAGGACTCACTGAGCTCCACCTAGTGTTTGACTGTAGAACTGTACATCTTCCTCCATCAGCTGATGAAGACCCCAAAAAGAAATCTTGTAGTAAGGAAAAGAATAACATTTGAACCACTTTTAAAAATACAGATAGTAGTTTTGAAAAGGTGATTTGCTCCCAAACTTTCCAAGTAAGGACTATTTGAGGGCTAAACTGATAAGCTGGTGACCTAATACCTTGTCACTCAAAATGAGGAATGTGGAGGAAAGTGAAGCTAATATAAAAAGTACAGCTTTTGAAAGATACATTTATTGACCAACAATTTCTTTTATTATATATAAACAAAGTTCATTAAAGTACTATTTCCAATAATGAATATTCTCTTAAAATAAAAACATACACAGACATTCATTTAACATATGCATTTTTATTGACTACCTGACCTTTAAAAATAGCATAAAAGTCATTCTTGCAAACTATATTTCTCCTATTATAAATTATGTTGCAAAGCATATGTTTCCTAATGTGATATTATTATGAATTTTTTGATAAATTAACAAAATTTCTTGCAATAATTATATTTGCATTTGACAGTTACATTTGAATTTGGAAAACTTTTGAATTACTCCTCTTTAATTTAATGAGAAATTATCTTTTTACCTATTCCAATTTGAATGAAACATAATTGGCTAAATAGGAAATATTCTCATTTTAATGTCTTCAAGCTGAACGTCGTAAATAATTGATCCCAATGTATTTATAAGTACATTCACAATTCAGTTTTCATCATTAAGAAGCAGAAACACCCACAAATTCAAAATACATGGATGCTTTTGTCCTTGATATTAGGTGGCATCTACATATCCCAGATCTTTCCAAATTCTCTAAATTATCTCATAAATACTTATAGTATTGAACTCATCACAAATATTATATGAATTGTTTAGAAACAATCATGAGAAAGATGTCTGTGAATATTTAAGACAGATCAATTTTTCTGCATACTTCATTCTATTGCTAGCGAATCTGTGCATGCAGATCCTGTAGCAACAAACATTACTAACTTCTAATAGCCTTTTTACAAAATAAAAATCTCCCAAACGCTTCCCTATTTTTTTCATATTTTCTTTTATGTTTCACTACATTTGAATATGAAACACCCAAAGAACTGATCCATCTCAATCTTCTAGTATAAAATACAAATCTATTTGGCTGAAAAGAGGAAACTGTGCAAAAAGATTCACACTTAAACAAATTAATGTTAAATTTGTTCTTATCACCACTTGATTTTTATAATAGTGTAATAAAATGACTTCCTGCTCACATATATGGTTTTGAGCCATTTCAATGTGCTTTTAGTTTCATGTTTTTAGCATTAGAACTGATTTTGTTGGTATACAATTTGTAAATAAATAGATTAAAGAATTGCTACTGATTTTAAATAAGATGTGATAATTTTAGATGACTCACTCTCCAAATGACTCAATATCATATCCAGGTATTTAGATATATTTCTAAACTCTTCTAAACATAACAAGTTTCACATTTCATTAATGGTGAGCATCCATGATGAAAGCATCTCTTCCAGCTAAAATTATTGTTGAATATCTCACTAAAAAAAGATTTCCACACAAAATCCTTGTATCCAGTGACTCTATCCTAGGAACATATTTTAAAATATGGGACAATTTTACCTGGGACAATTTTACCAACTCCCACTTGTAATAAGCTGCCTATGATAGGCTTGATGACAAATCACATGCCCCAAATGAATGACAAGCATGTTACTCTAAGTTCACACTCTTTTGTCCCTACATTGTTTTCCTGTGTGTTTTTAAAAGCAAATAAAACCATGAATTGCAGTAATGCAACAAACATAAATAAGAGTATTTTAAGTCTTCAAATTTTTAAACTTAATTTTACAGAGGTATCCACTATAATGTGAGATGTCACACAAAATAAACATTCAAAACATTTACACTGATATCACAAATTGGAGGAAAGGGGGGCTAACTTGTTATTGGAATTAACTAGTTTTCTTGCTGAATGCCCCAAAATATACTAATATACATCTGTCATCATGTAATTACTAGTACTGTTTTTCTATGAAACAGCCAATGTGTTCACAGCTTCTGCTTCAGATTCCATACTTGCTCAGATAATATGGAATAAAAAAAATGTACAAGAGACTTACGGACAGTCACTCCATCTGAATGATAAGGAGCACTTTAGACTGCTATGTGACCTTTCTCTCTGGAACTGTGTGTTAAGTCACTGTCTCCAAGCACTGCTTCCTGTAACTCTTAATTTTTACATAGATGTTGATGCCCCTGAGATTGTTTGTTCTCTCTCCTGCATTGTTACTGCAATGATCCCCATGATGAGTAGTAATCGTGAATGAATATTTTGTGAACTCTACATGTTCTTCATCAAAGCTTTAGAAAAGGAGCTTAGTAGAGTCCATTTTTATGTACACACTCCTTTGCGGTAACAGTATTGTGTTTTAATACAGTACCCTGTCTACCACAAATTATCAGTGAGTTTTCCTCACAGGGGTCAGTACATGTCAAGAGCAATGGATGAGCCTCACTCTGGCAAAATGACCTGACCATGGGATCCTCCCTGCTGGGTAAGCATTAGGACAGCTTGGGAGATCTGCCAATTCTAATTTTAGATATTTGTCCAAATGTAATGAAAGTGTGCATACACAAGAACTAACCAGAATGGCTTTCATCTACCCTTTCCATAATTGTTAGAAGTAAAAATACTCAAAAACAACAAGAACAAACCCCTTTTGCCTCCCCCCTCCCCATGCCTGCCACCTCACCCTCTCCCACTTATTGGCCCTGGCATTCCCCTACACTGGGGCACAAAACCTTCACAAGGCTGAGGTCCTTTCCTCCTATAGATGATCGAATTTGCGATCCTCTACTATACACATGCTGCCAGAACATTCAGTCCCACCATGTATAGTCCTTGATTGGTGACTGGGTCCCTGGGAGCTCTGAGGGTACTGGTTGGTAATTGATGTTCATCCTAAGGGGCTGCAAACCCTTCAGCTCCATAGAACCTTTCTCTAACTCCTTCATGTACTCAGTTCAATGAATGGCTGTGAGCCTCTACATCTGTATTGGTCAGGTATTGTCAGAGCCTCTCAGGAGATAGCTATATGCTTGTCCTTCCTTCAGTCTCTGCTCCATAGTGTTTGTTAGTTTGTTTGTTTTTTGGAGGGAAACCTAGGAAAGGAGAAATTTACATGTAAATAAAGAAAATATCTAAAAAAAAAAGACATGATATATAGGTTGGTAAATATACAACTCATCTATTTCAGAAAGACTTGTCAACAACCATTTTCTGATAATATCAATGTACAATATTGATATCATACATTATATATAATAAATATGTAATACAATATTTAAAAAAGTAAAAAAAAAAAAGTAAAAATACTCTATTTCTCCCTCACATGGTAAATAGACAGAGAGTAAGAAGACCATTTGCCACATTCAGATATGAATAGAATCCAACTATGTAAATATGTAACATGGAAGTTTTATTTCAGAAGGGAAAAGAGCAGTTAAAAACAGAAAATGTGTGTGTGTGTGTGTATGTGTGTGTGCATGTGTGTGTACATGCATAAGTATATACAATGTCTATTTGGGGAAAGACAGAGCTCTTAAATCACTACAAAGATCAATGACTTCTAGAAACTGGGACTAGATAAAAATTAATATAAAAGTACAAAGGAAAAACCCTCATAGAGGTAGAAATACTCCTTCATTATGGGAAACGCTGGAAGGTTAAATATTACTATAAGTAAACTCTGCTTCAATAAAACAGGTTGACAAAAAATGAAGCCTAGCAATTTTTCCCATCCCTCCATTTTGTCAGCCTAGTATACTACCCCTCAACAGAAAAAAAAAA
>JADRCD010067004.1:0-11587 GCA_019843815.1 Montemys delectorum | reverse complement strand
TGTGTGTGTGTGTGTGTGTGTGTGTGTGTGTGTGTGTGTGCTCACACATCTGAATGTGGAGACCAAAGGTCAACCTCATGTCATTCCTAAAGTGAAGTCTTCCTTGGTTTTTGAGACAGAGTCTTTCTCTCACTTGGCATGGAACTCACAGATTGAGCCAGGCTGTCTAGTCAGAGATTCTCAGGATGCTCCTGTCCCCACGCCTCACCTGCCACCCTAATGCTGCCATCACCATTGATAGCCACTGTGTCATGTCAGGCATTTTAATGTGGATCTGGGGACAAAACTCGTATCCCTTGCTTGAATAGCATGCATGTTACTGACTGAGCCAGCTCCTCAATCCAAAATTTTGCTTCTTAATGTTAGGTTTTATTTGTCCATGGCACCGGAGAATTGGCATCAAGCAAGAGCAAGCGTGACAATTTATTTAAATCCACATCAGCTCAACCCTGGATTACAGAATCAGAACCTAAATTTAATAAGATTCCCAAGTGATTCAGGTGCAAAGGAAAATTTGAGAGGTCCTGTTGCATGTACTCACCCCGTTGGGACCCCTCGTAATATGGTAATAGAAATTTCTAATTTTCATCCTTTGATGTAATTGTAGTTTGCTTGTAGATTTGTGATGTTGTTAATTAGACTGTAAAATATACTGTGACTATATTGTTAATTATATTCCTAGTGTCTGACATCAATTTGGGCACATACTAGATCATCAATAAAAACTGGTAAAGTGTGTAAATAAGTATTGGGTGAAAGCATTTAGGTTTTTAATAAGGAAACAAGAAAATGGGGTATTAAAATGACCTCTTTGGGGTTGCAACTGTAACACTTTTAAGCATATCAGATTATCGGTAATTTCCTCCAATTGTACTTAATTAAAATCCAATGCTAATGTTTTTTCCTGTTGTATTAAAATCAATGCTAAATGTATTTTAAAAATAACTAGGCAGAGACTTGAAGGCCACATTGGCCTGTATAGCAAGATCTTGTCTCAAAAACACAAACTTAAGACCTAAGCAAAAATTCCCCAACCCCACACTAGAATAACACACACATTCCAGCTCCATTAACTTAAAGTATATGATGTTATCAAGTGTATGATAAAGACGAAAGATGAATTTTTCTATTTATTTCTATTTATCAAAATTGAAAAGGCTTAGAATGATGAAACAAAATCTCCTCATATGGAAACAGTCTAACTGCCAGAGAGAGATGGGTTTTAGGAACTCAACTGGGGCTGGGGAGGCAGCTCAGCAGGCAGAGAGCTTGCTGCAGGAGCTAAGCATCCAAGTTCACATCCCTAGTACTAGGAAGAGGCAGATCCCTGGAGCTTGCTGGCCAGTCAGCCTAGCTGAATCAATGAGCTCTGGATTTAGTGAGAGAGACACTGTCTTAGAGAACACAATGGAGATGACTGAATAAGACACCATAGCCAGGCGGTGGTGGCGTATGCCTTTAATCCCAGCACTTGGGAGGCAGAGGCAGGCGGATTTCTGAGTTCGAGGCCAGCCTGGTCTACAGAGTGAGTTCCAGGATAGCCAGGGCTATACAGAAAAACTCTGTCTCGAAAAACTAAAAAGAAAAAAAAAAGACACCTATTGATGACCTCCGACCTACACATGCACACACATGCACACACAAACACAGGACCAAAGGTTTCGATTCTTGTTTTTTTGCGATAGGGTCTCATATAGTCCAGGCTGGCCCTGGACTCATTAGGTAGCTGAGATTGACTTGGAATTCTGGATCCTTCTGCCCTTGTAGAGAGCCGCACCCGAGCTAGCAGCCACCATTACAAGATGGCGCCGGCAACTGGTGTCTTCTCCCTGTAACAAGTAGTCTGCGCATGTGCTAGGGCCAGAGAGGGCCAACTCACAGCCTATCCCGAGGCGTCTCATGAGGTAATGAGGAAACAGCCAATCAGAGGTGAACACGCCGCTCCAGGGTGTATATAAGCAGTGCATTTTCCAGGGCTCGCCCTCTCCTCGCCACATGGTAATAAAGGTTTGCTGCAGAAGGATCCTGTGTGTGTCCATATGTTCCTGCCGGCGGGAAAATAGCGCGGGCCACATGCCCTTACTTTCCAAGTGCTAGGATTATGAACATATGCCACTACTCCTAGCTTTTCTTCAAGAACTTGGGCTTGGTTGACTTCAACTTTATTTCCAAAAGTTTCCCTTTAAATTGGTGTTTATCCTAAGAACTTGTTCATCATCTTGAATTCTGGCACCTCTCTCTAATTTTGCATATGGAAAACAAGCATTTTGCTTCTTCTTCTTCTTCTTCTTCTTCTTCCTCTTCTTCTTCCTCCTCCTCTTCTTCTTCTTCTTCTTCTTCTTCTTCTTCTTCTTCTTCTTCTTCTCCTTCTTCTTTTCTTTCATAGCATCTCCATAGCACTTGTTAGAACCCACCAAGCTGACCTTAGCAAGACCAAAAATGTCTCACACAGAGCTTGCTTTATTCCAGACACTCCGAAGAGAATGTTAAGCCTCAGCAGTTCTTGGAGTTTAAATACCAGGAGCAAATCAGACCGACTGACACATTTTTATGAATGTCAGTACTTGGAGGTCCTTCCCAGTTTGGCTGTCACCGGCATCCATTGCCTACCACTCCCTCCCCACCATGGGCTCCAGGCATCCTCACATCTCCCAGGCATGCTTATTTTTACTGTCACTACCTGGGGACATGGTGCTGTTTCTGCCAGGATCACAGGAACAGCAGCAATGAAAGGGGAAGACGGGCTTTGGGAAAATCAGATATCCTCATTTGATGATTTTGTTTTTTAAATTTACTGATTTATTTTCTATTGGTTGACTAGACAAATAAGAGCAGTTGCTAGCATCTAAAGTTATTGTTTAGCTTAAGGGAAATGATAATAATAAATATCCAGTGAGCAAGTATGATATTTCCTACCTATGCTAAGTGCTTATATGATGACTTCATTCTTTTTTATCAACAATACCCACTCCTTAGTTACCCGTTATGAAGGATAGCGTGGGCGTTTTGTCTGCTTGTTTGTTTTGAGGCAGGGGTTCACTATGTAGATCTGGCTTGCCTGAAACCTCAAGACAGACCGGTTGGCTTTGAACTCAGAGAGATCTGCTTGCCTCTGGGTCCAAACTGCTAGGATTAAGGTGTATACCATTGTGGCTCAATAGAATGAGGTCTTAAAAACTATGCAGCTGTCTTTACATTTAAAAAAAAAATATGCTCTTAGTTTTTCGAAATGATATGGTATAGCCAAGGCTGGCTCTGAACTTGTCATATAGCTGAGGATGGCTTTGAGGAATTCCTGGTCTTTCCATATTCACCTTTTAAGCATTGGGATTATAGGCAAATGATGCCATTCTGAGCAAGAAAATACATAGTTGTCTTATACACCAGATGGTTGGCTTCTCCAAAAGGAAATAAATTTTGTTGTTGTGCCAGGCCTGAGAAGGAGGTATCGAACTTGTGACTACCTCATGGGTTGATGGTATGATAGCAGGATGTGCCTTGGGCTCTTTCTGCACTGTCACCTTGCCTCCCAAATCTCAAGGGATCATCTAGTACAAATACTTACCTTGCAGAATTGTTTTGAAAGACAGAGTAAGTGCGAATGTGCATTGCTAAGTGAACGAAGTCAATGTGGACAGGAGAACACGATATGATTCAACTGTGTGATACGACAAAAGTAAATTACAGCAATGATCAAAAGATCAGTTTTTATCCAGGATCTATACCTGAAGGAATCTAGATTAGGAAACCTTAGAGATGTTTGCACATCCGTATTTTTTGCCATTCACAACTGGGCATTCACGATGGCCAAGATAGGGAATGGGTTAGATGCCTTTCAACAGACAATGGATAAAGAAACACACCCACATATATGAGGTTTTTTTTTTTAAGTCTTTAAATTACCACCACCACCATCATCATCATTGTATGTGAACTTGATATGTGTTTGGGTACACACATATCACTGTGTGCTCGTGACTGTCAAAGGACAACTTTGTGGAGTTTTTTTCTCTCGTACCTTTGTGGGTTCTGGGGGGTTGAACTCAGATGGCACTAAGTTTATCCCATCAAGCACTTTACCCACAGAGCTATCTTATTGGCCCAACAATGGAGTTTTATTCAGCAGTTTATTTATTTATTTATTTAAAGATTTATTTATTATATGTAAGTACACTGTTGCTGTCTTCAGATACACCAGAAGAGGGTGTGAGATCTCATTACGGATGGTTGTGAGCCACCATGTGGTTGCTGGGATTTGAACTCAGGATCTTCGGAAGAGCAGTCGATGCTCTTAACCGCTGAGCCATCTCACCAGCCCAGCAGTTTTATTAAAAAGAAATTTTTCGATTTATGGGAACGTGGGTGGAACTTGGGATTGATATGGTTAGTGAAATAAGCCAGATTCAGAAAGATAAAATTTCATGTCTTATCTTGGATGTGGAATAGATACATAGAAGAAGAAGGAGGAATATTTGGGGAAAGGAAAGGGAGCAGTGAAGAGGGGGGAGGAGATGTGAGGGCAAGCAGAGGGAGGGAGGAGAGTAATAACGTTTATGGCACCTGTGGACAAGAGTGTCAGAAATCCACCTTATGTCCACTGAAAATTAGTTTACAAAAAGCAGTGTTTTGCAGGGATGTGGTGGGGAGGGAAGGCAGGCAGATGAATGAGCAGAGTACAGAGAATTTTACAGCAGTGAAAGTGTTCAGTGTGCCACAAATGTAACTATCTGTCCAAAACCCGGAGGATGGATAACACAAAGAGGGAACACTAAAGTGACATACAGACTTTATGATAACACTGACACAGAAACTCCAGTTTTGTTTTTTAAAAAAATATACTTCAGTATTGCAAACTATTAGTAACGGGAAAAAGTGGGAGTGAGGTGTGGGACTGTACTGAAGCCTCACCACTAATATTTCTATAAGAAACCTGCTCTTTTCTAAATGAAAATGTTTGAGTGTATATATGTGTCAGGGTGAGGGTTTGTGCACATGAGCAGTACCCGATGATGGCAGAGGTGCGGGATCTACCCCCACCCCACCCCCCGCCCCTGCCCCACACCCCGGTATTCCAGTTGCAAGCTGTTGTGAGTCATCTCACCTGCGTGCTGGGAGCTAAACGCAAGAGCAGCTCACGTTCCTCCAAACCGCTGAGCAATCTCTCCAAACTCCTAAAACTGCTCTTAAAAATAAAAAGTGATATAAACTTCATAGTTTTTCAGTGTATCTTAGACTTTGTAAGAATTTTATTCATAAATATTGTTTAATTCCTATTCTGTGGTAGACACCAAGGTTGTATATACATAAAGACCTTGTCTCTACAGTTGAAATATTTAAGGCCTATGCGGGACACAGAGAGGTGCAGAGATAATTTTCACTCTGCTGTGGTATGCACAGATGTGCTCAAGGCAAGCACATCTAACCCAGTCCGGGAATGTGCGATGGGGAAGGGAAGGGACATCTTGATGAAGGAGGGATCTGGGGAGGAATTTTAAGCAGCATTTTTGGCTGCCTCTCCCCTCCTTGTCAGACCTTTATTCTTTGGGTAGCTACTACTAGTCAGGTGGTTATTTTCCTGGAAAGGGACAATTGAACAAGTACAGATGGGGTGGGGCATGAGGTAGTTCAAGTCAAGTAAAAAAAAAAAAAAAATGGCTGGTTCTCAGCAATCTATGGCCCAGTGAGGTTGCTTTCCTATAACACAGACTTCCTTACAACCCTGGTTCAGCAGCCAGGATACTATTATTTCCAAAGTCCCAGAATAGGACATGAGTGTTTGGATGCCATTCAAAGTCTAAACTAAATGCTACCACACAGGTGTTACCTCAGCTATGTAGAGGGCTGAGGCAACAAGAACACAGGTTGGAGGCTACCCTTGGCGACTTAGAGAGGTTGTCTCACAAAAAGAAAAATCAATGGTAGAGCCCAGTGTAAGACCCTGGGTCAGTCCATGGCAAGAACCAACCAACCCACCAATAACCAACCATCCAAACAGCCACAACAACAACAATAACGTCAACAGCAATAACAATAATAAAAACAGAGGACAAAGAGAGAGATCAAAACTATGATATGCTCTTATAGAAACTCAACAGCGAGCTCAAACCTGCTTGTATGTGAAGAAAACATAAAGACACGTGTCTTAGGGTTTCCATTACTGTGAAGAGAGACCACAACCAAGGCAACTCTTTTTTTGTTTGTTTATTTATAAAGAATTATTTTTTTTGCCTGGCAGTGGTGGCACACGCCTTTAATCCCAGTACTTGGGAGGCAGAGGCTGGCGGATTTCTGAGTTCGAGGCCAGCCTGGTCTACAGAGTCAGTTCCAGGACAGCCAGGGCTACACAGAGAAACCCTGCCACAAAAAAAACAACAACAACAAAAAAAGAATTATTTTTTCTATTTTGTATATGAGTACACTGCATAAATGGTTGTGAGCCACCATGTGGATGCTGGGAATTGAACTCAGAACATCTGGAAGAGCAATCATTGCTTTTAATTGGGGCTGGCTTACAGGTTCAGAGGTTCAGTCCATTATCATCATGATGGGAAGCATGGCAGCATCCAGGCAGGAATGGTGCTGGAGGAACTGAGAGTTCTACATCTTGATCCAAAGGCACTCAGAAGACTGACTTCCAGGAAGTGAGGAAGAAGGTCTCAAAGCCCACCTCTACAGTCACACACTTCCCTCAACAAGGCCTCATCTCCTAATAGTGCCATTCCCTGGGCCAAGCATATTCAAACCACCACATTCCACTCCCTGGCCCCGATAGGCTTGTTCAAACACGTTAGTCTTTAGGGGACATACCTAGCCATAGCATGATACAAAAACATTTAGTCAAACTTTAAAAGCCTCCATAGTCTGTAGAGGTCTTGACAGTATTAAAAGTCCAAAGTTCAAAGTCTCTTCTGAGATTCAGGCAATCTTTTAACTTTAATTTCCTATAAAATAAAAATCAAATGGCAGATTACATATATCCAGTGTAACATGTCACAGGATATATATTACAATTCCAAAAATGTCATAGTGAGGAAATACTGGACCAAATCAAGGCCCCAAACCAACTCATTTGATCTTTGTTGACTAGCACAATTCTCTTTGGATGGTTCCACTCCATGTTAGCAGCTTTCCTCAGCAGATAGCCCATGGCTCTGGCATCTTGAACATTTTGGAGTCTCCAATGGAACTTCAACACCACAGCTTCTTACTCCAATGTCTGCGAACCACACATGATCTCCTGGGCTCCTCCAAAGGCTTGGGTCACTTCTCCAGCTCTGCCCTCTGTAGCACTCTAAGCTCAGGTTGATCCACTCCACTGCTACTGCTGTTCTTGGTGATCATCCCATGGTACTGGCATCTCCAATACGATAGAGTCTTCCACTGCAACTAGGCTTCACCAATAGCCTTTTATAGGCTCTCTTCATGGTGCCAAGCCTCAACTCCTTTGCTTGACCCCTTTAGTCCTGGTCTGTCAACTGCAACTGAGGCTGCACCTTCACCAATGGCCTTCCACGGCCTCTCACAGTGCTAAACCTCAGATGCTCTCCATGACCCCTTGATACCTTCAAAACCAGTACCACTTGGGTTACTCTTACACATTACCAAGTCCAGCCACAGCATGAGGGACAACCTTGGTTATCTCTGGAACACAGCTTCTTTGTGCTCTCAGAAAACCAGATTTCACCTTAGTGATGCTGGTCTCTTCTTAATCACTACTAATTTCTTAGCTCCAGCTAGCCAGCCTCAATTGTCCCAGATATTCCCTTCTATTCTAGACTTTAAAGTCCTAGCCACATGGATGAAGCTGCTGAGTTCTGCTGCTTGCTGGAGCTGGAACATGTCCCCATGTTCTATTACATTATCACTAGCTTTCTGTTTTCCAACTCCCTCACTGCCTATGCTTGGCTGCCCTGGATCTTGCTCTGTAGATTGACCTTGAATTCAGAGATCTGCATGGTTCTGTCTCCTGAATGCTGGGATCAAAGGTGTGCCACCACACCTGGACTTAGTAAGCTTTTCTCTACTTAGAACTTGCTCAAAAAAAAAAAAAAAAAAAAAAAAAAAGATTTAAGGCCGGACAGTGGTGGTGCACGCCTTTAATCCCAGCACTTGGGAGGCAGAGGCAGGCAGATTTCTGAGTTCGAGGCCATTCTGGTCTACAGAGTGAGTTCCAGGACAGCCAGGGCTACACAGAGAAACCCTGTCTCGAAAAACCAAAGTTAAAAAAAAAAAAGAACTTGCTCTATACCAGGCTGGCCTTGAACTCAGAGATCTGCTTGCCTCTGTCTCCTGGGATTAAAAGGGTTTTGAAAAAGTCTTGATGTCATTTGATTTTGCTCCTCTTGTTTGTTCCTTTTGAAAATTTTAAGTGCACTATCTAAAATATCACAGTAATGTGCAACGAATGTGTCTTTCCATTCACAGATCTTCTCTGTCTAGCGAGTTATGTCCTTCCATTACCCTTCACATTAGAGAATTTGCTTGGCCGTTTGGTAATCCTCCTCGCCTGCTCATATTTAAGGGTTAACAAATGGAAAGCGGAACGAGCAGACAGATTGACAATGAGCTTTACTAAGGTGACAGTCTTTCCAGTCTCGCCACACTGTCACTGTATGTCACTAGGATGTCCCTCCTCTTTGCCTGGTTGTGCCTCTTGTAGAAGTCATCTCCAGTCTTCTGCCTGAAGGGTCAGGCTTTACTCCCAGCACTGGGGAAGCGGAAGGGGATCAGAGTGCTTTGTATCTGCATCATCCCTTAACCTCAGCTCTCTCGTTAGAAGTCCTAGGCCTTCTCCTTCTTCACCTCATACCCAGAAGATGTGCCGCTGCTACTGACTTAGCCCTTGCCGGTTTCAGACGTGTCACGTCCTTCACCATCCTCTCAAATCTCCAGGATGGTTTTCATTGCTGCCCCACTGCATCCTGTACTTTTAGTGGTATTCTAGAGGGAGCCAAATTAGGTGCATTTGTTCAATCCATCATCTCTACCTGGAACCAACTGTCAAACATTCTTAAGAAAAAAACCCCCACAAGATTCACTTATCTAATAAATACTGAGTTTCTATGATGTCTCTGGCACTTTGACAAATGCTAGAGATGAACTATGATTTATCTTCCATGGTGGTGACTGATGCTCTGAGCTAGTATTTGGAAAGGAGAATGTCCTTTCCTTGCAAGTGCTTTGAAATCAGAATTTTATTTTGTAGGGATGCCTATATGCTAGGGTTTCTGGAGGCAAAGGCAGTTTCATAACTTTACTGATTTGAAACCACGTCTAAAAGCTCTGAATCATTTCTGATGTTACCCACCCATTCCTCTACCTGGCTGTATTTCTGAGCATTTGTAGGCTAACTGGCTTGATACTGAATTCTAAGTCTGTATGCTGTCAGGACTTTAAGGGGGACTGAAGCTCCCCCTTGTCTGCAAGGAGTAAATTTTAAGATCCTATAGTGGTTGCCCAAAACCATGGACAGTAACAAACCCCGTGTTTTCTCATACATATACATAACTATGATTAAGTTCAATTTATATATTAAGCAAACAACAGAATAACAACAGTAATAAAATAGAACAATTATAATAGACTATGATAAGTATTTTCTGAATATGGCCTCTCTTTAAAAATATGCTATTGTTCTATATGATCCTTTTTGTGACAATGTGATATGATCCAGTGCCGAATCGGCGAGGTGAAGTCAGTCAGGAGATGCATGTTCTGTGCTGGTCCACTACTCAAGAGTTCTTTGAACACAGGCACTGTGATACTGCTATAATTGATCTGATAACTGAAATGACAATTGAATAGCAGCTGGGTAGTGTATCCAATGTGGACATTCTAGACAAAGAAGTCATTCATGTCCCAGATGGGACATAGCAGGATAGCTCAAGATCTCATCACGATACTCAGGATAGTGTGGAAAACAAAACCAATGAAATATTTATTTTTTTGGAGATCTTATATTTCATATTTTTGGGTCAAAATTTATAATAGGGAACTGGAAACACAGAGAGTAAGACCAGGGTGAGAAGGATGTGTGAGCATGGATCATCTGCACGGCCTGATGGGTGGGCGTACAATACTTTCAACAAATCCCTTCATGGTCCTCCAGTTTCTAGTTTTCATGCTAATTTATTTTAAACCTATACCCTCTCTCATTTCTTTTTTTCTTTCTGAAACAGGATCTCATATAGCTCAAGCTGACCTGAAGCTTACTTACTGTGTAGCCCAGGCTGGCCTTGAACCTGTGATTCTCCTGCCTCTGCCTCCCTGCCATTGCAAGAATTCTAGATATGTCTTACCATGCCTAGTGATTCCAGGACTTGACTTTGGAGTTTAGCCATGGGCTTTGATGATAACAGTAGGAGGGTAGATGTGTGTGTGATAACTTAGTGTGTTTACTGTGCACTAGGCAACGGCCTTGGTGTTTCTCACTTAGTAACTCACTTAACTTAATTTTATCCCATAATAATTTCATGGCACAGAGAAAGCCTCCTGGGACAAATCATCTGCTTTGAGTACCTCCCTCCACCCTTTCTGTCTCTCACTCAGAGTTCATACTCTTGTTCTACATCTCGGTATTCTATTTTGCAAAATTCTGTGAAACCATACATATTTACATAGATCTCATTTGTATGAAAGTATGCTCCCAGGATATGTTGATAACCTTACTCCACTTTGTAGTTTGATTTCCCAGACGTGAACCACAGAAACTAGCTGCAGAATCCACTTTTCTTGACAGCCGATCTGGGGCATCGGCACAACAGAAGGCCTGACTGACTCACCCAGGAGCTCTATGCATAGCTGCCAGTGGTTTTCAGTGATGGCATCCGTGGCTCCCAAACTCACACATTTTAAAAGGGTTTATTTATCTTTATGTATGTGAGTGTTTGTTTATATGTGTGTATGTACGTGCACCATAGGATATGCATGCCCATGGGCATCAGAAGAGGGAGTTGGGCCCCCCAGAACTGGAGTTATCAACAGTTGTGAGCAACCATATGAGTGTTGGGAACGCAACCCAGGTCTGCTGTAAGGTTAGCATGTACTCTTACCTGAGATGTCTCGCCAACCTTGGCTTCCAGACGTTTAACTGACTTTGGAAGAACACATGGCCTCCTTTGACAAATTGTTTTCAGTTTCTGGCCCTCACTCTTGATCAGAGTCTATGATGAATTGAGAAAGATACAATCATCTGCTTGCTATATTTTATCTTGAGCTGGCAAGGAACTAAAAGTCTATTGGGGTTCTTTGTTTTCTACATGACATGGAGGTGGGGGAAGCACTTGATTGGGATAGCAATAAAGGATAATGGTAAAATGATCGTACTCAGAAGTTGCAAAACATTTCTCCTCTTCCTTTTCTTCCTCCTTTTTCTTCTCTCTCTCCTCCCACCAGCAGGGTTTCTCTGTGTGACAGTCTTGGCTGTCCTGTGAAACTCACTTTGTAAAACAGGCTGACCTCGAACTCACAGAGATCTGCCTGCCTCTGCCTCCCACGGGCCGGGATTAGAGGCATGTGCCACCAATGCCAGGCCGTATTAGTTCTTTCTTTTCTCCTCCTCCTCCTCCTCCTCCTCCTCCTCCTCCCC
>JADRCD010066994.1:0-14614 GCA_019843815.1 Montemys delectorum | reverse complement strand
CACGCACGCACGCACGCACGCACGCACGCACACACACAGTTCTAAAAATAGGAATACATCTGCAAGTATAAAAACTTCTGGTTTCCAAAGACATCAACAAAAATCAAAAGGCAATAGAAGACTTGATTGTAATGTACATGACATACAACTTAGAATATTTATGACCAAAGCCAGGTGTGATGGTGGTGCAAGTCTATATCCCTAGCACTCAAATAACAGAGCTGTGAAGATTGCCACATGCTCAGAGAAAGCCTGTTCTACCCAGGGAATAACTCTTGGCTGTGCTTGTCCTAAGCTGGGCAAGGCAGGTCAGGAGAGTCAGGCGTTCAGGCTAGTCTTCAATATGTAACAAACTCAAATCAGCCTAGGCTATATGAGTCTGTGTTTCAACTTTCCCCACCACTAAAAAGGCATGGGAAGGGAATTTTAGCTCTTAGGTTCCTTACTAGGTTGAAAAGGTACATGGATAGGCAAACACAGTATGCTTGGGGACTTTAGTGCCCCATCTACTTTCAACAATTGCTATCATTACAAGACAGAAAAAGTTGTGGCTACTCTGGGCTCTTCTTTTTCCTATGTACATTTTTCTCAGGGTTCTAGTATGCATTCCTCTTGCTGGGATAAACATCAAGACCAAGAGCAACTTAGCGGTAGGAGGTGGGGAGAGAGTTTATTACAGCTCACAGGTTACAGTCATTCCCTGAGGGAAACCAAGGCAGGAACTCAAGGCAGGAACCATGTAGGAATGCTGCTTACTGGCTTGCACTCTTGTTCACATTCATTCTTCTGTCATATATATCCCAGGACCATCTGCCTGTACAGACAGTACAGACCACAATAGGCCGGGCCACTTACATCAATTGGTGATCAAGAAAATGCTCCACAGCCATGCCCACAGGGCACTTGATGGGACAATTCTTTACAATGGGGCTCCTTCTTCCCAGATGCGTTACATTGACAGCTGTCTTAGGGTTGCATTGGTGTGAAGAGACACCATGACCAAAGCAACTCTTATAAGGACAACATTTAATTGGGACTGGCTTACAGGTTCAGAGGTTCAGTCCATTATCATCAAGGCAGAAGTATGGCAGCATCCAGTTAGGCATGGTGCAGGAGGAGCTGAGAGTTCTACATTTTCATCTGAAGGCTGCTAAGAGAAAACTGGCTTCAAGGCAGCTAGGATGAGGGTCTTAAAGCCCAACCGCACAGTGATACATTTCATCCAACAAGGCCATTGCTACTCCAATAGGGCTACAACTTCTAATAGTGCCACCCCTTGGGCCAAACATATTCAAACCACAACAATCAAGACAGTCATCGAACTCTGTCTTCTGTTTCTGCATAAAATGTCACTGTAGCTCTAATTGTGATTATGTTCGTCTGTGTGTTACAGATCTATGGATCGATTTGTGGAAGAGTGACCTTAATATGAAGTTTTTCAATCACAGATATATCTTTCTATTTACATAGGTTTTCTCTAACTTCTTTTAGAAGTATTTTATTTTCTATGTATTTCCATGTCTCATACATATTTTGTTTTCCCTAAGCTTTTCATATTTTAAAGTAACATTTTAAATGTTTAAAATAAAATATCTTGCCAGGCATGGTGGTGCATCACTTTAATAATATCAGCACTCAGGAGACAGAGGCAGGTGGTTCCCTGTGAATTTGAAGCCAGCCTCGTCTACAGGGCAAGTTCCAGGACAACCAGTACTGTTACACAGAAAAACCCTGTCTAGAAAAACCAACCAACCAACCAACCAACCAACCAACCAACCAACCAACCAACAGCCTTTAACTTAGTTTAATATCCTTGTAGTATATTTTTGATGGGTATAGAATTTTGAGCCAATAATTTCTTATTTTTGTTCTCTTTGTATGTGTTTTTAAGTGTGAGGGTGAAAGTGTACTTTGTGAATATATTAGAGGCTAAGGTCAATTTTGGATGTCTTGTTCGGTCAATCTCCATGTGTTGCTTTTGTTTTCATTATTTTGTAAGACACAGTCTATCACTGAACCCAGAGCTCATCAATTGGCTAAACTAACTGACCAGTGTGCTCTTGGGACTCTCCTATCTGTGTCCCCCTAGCCCTGAGGTTATAGGCATGTGCCTATCATACATACCAGGCCTTTAAACTTGGCCAGAGCACTGTACAGTCCAAGTCATTTCCCCAGCTTCCTGAGCTAATGCTTTTTTCCAAGACAGGGTTTCCCTGTATAGCCCTGGCTGTCCAGGAATTCACTCTGTAGATCAGGCTCGCCTTGAACTCAGAAATCTGCCTGCCTCTGCCTCCCAAGTGCTGGGATTAAAGGCGTGTGCCACCAGCACCCAGCGAGCTAATGCTCTTTTACTGTTATTGTTTCACAGTCTAAAGATGTTGTTTCATGGGCCTGGGAGACAACTCAGTCATAAAGCCCTTGATGCACAGCAAAAGGACACAAGTATGATCCCCAGCACCCTTGTGGTGGCACAGGCTTTAATCAACAGTGGGGAGGTGGAGGTAGGTGGATCCCTCAGGTCCCCTGGCCAGCCAGCTTAGTCTTTTGGAGAGTTTCAGGTCAGTGAGACCATATTTTAGGAAAGAAAGTGAATAGTTCCTGGGGAACAGCTGAGAGCTTACATCCTTATTAGCAAGTAGGAGGCAGAGAGAGAGAGAGAGAGAGAGAGAGAGAGAGAGAGAGAGAGAGAGAGAGAGAGAGAGAGAGAGAGAATGGGTATAGGTTTTTGAAACCTCAAGGACCAAACACTCCAGTGAAATACTTCCTTCAACAAGGCCACACCTTCTAATCTTTTCTAAACAGTTCCACCAACTTGGGACCAAGCATTCAAATATATGAGCCTATGGGTGTATTCTCATTCAAAACGCCATAGATGACATCTATTTACATAATTATTCTTCTGTGTGCAAAATATCATTTATTTGGCACCATTCAATATTTTTCTTTAAGTCTGTTTTATTGAAAAATGAAGGGGATTTCTTTGTACTTATTGGTTTTACATTTGGTGAGTATCTACAAATAGATTTTTCCAAACAAGGATATTTTTTGCATAAAGTTATTCAAAAATTGTTACACTTCTAGTCCCTTCTATGCTCTCTACAACTTCAAGTGCATATATGTTAGACCTTCTGGTATGGTGTCATAAACATGGGAAGTTCTGTTTTTCCTCCCCCTCCTCCTTCTCTTCGTCGTCGTCGTCGTCCTCCTCCCTCTAAATCTTTGATCTTTTCCTCTGTGCCATCTTAACAGTGCATGTTTATTAGTTTGCTCGGGAGAGTGACATGTGCATGCATTCCGGAGCCTGAGTGTGGAGGTCAGATGACAAGCTGTGGGAGAGGTTTCTCTCCTTTCATGTGTGGGGCCTGGAGATCAAACTCAGGTCACTGGGCTTTGTGGCAGCAGCTTTGTCCACCGAGCCATCTCACTGGTCCCCGACTAGCCTCTGTCATCTCAGTTCTGCAGTTAGCTCGCTGGTACATTTGGCTTCCATTACTGTGTGGACCACTTTAGACTTTGCCTCGAGTTCTTTTTCATGGCACCTGTTTTTCTACTTCTCCTTCCTTAGCAGCATACTTCTTATTCTTCCCTGAATTCAAGGCCATCCAGAGTTAGGCAGTAAGATACCATCTCAAGTAAAATAAAATAAAATGAATTGGGGAGACTTTGATCAACACCTGTTTTCTGAATGAGTTTTTGTGAGGCCCTTACTATTTCTCTTTTTAGTGTTTAAGTGGCCAGGAAGCTTTTTGAATGAGGGCCTCTTGCTTGCTGGGTAAGTACCTTCTCTCTGACCTATATCCCCTGCCTTTTAAAAACATTTTTAATTACAAGTTTCACCCCTCTGCCTTTTTAGCCTTTTCACTATGTTTTCATCATTTTGATCATTTATACCGTTCAAGAAAATTTTCTCATTCCAGTTAAGTTGCCATATTTATTGCTTATGTTATATAAGATTTTTAGTAATGTCCCCACATTGATTCCTGATATTGGTAATCTATGTTTTATCTCTTTTTAATCTTGAAGTGTTGAATTATCCATAACAGGCTTTTAGGAATGTTAAAACAAAAATACTGGGCCACACCCTCAGGGCGTCAGCTTGGGTTAGGCAGTTCCCAGTGGCCAGTGTAGTGTTCAGTGAGGGACACAGCTGGGAACTGTTAGCAGTTAATAGCCCAAAAGATGGGGGATGGGCTCACGAGCCCAGCTGAGCAGATCTTGGCAAAGAACAGCCTTATCTACTTAGGAAAGAAAACACATTCTGAGTGTGAGATAAGGTCTGAGCAAAAGCAGGACGCTAAGTAAAAGGGGATCTGTAGAGACACAGAGCGGGGCTTTGGTGGGGGCCAAAGGGCAGACAAATAACAGTGGAAAGGGCCCAATTTGGATTCCCAGGGTCACTAGGGGAGCAAAAGAGGCCAAGGATTCTAAAAACCATGACTGTTCTCTTAAACTAACCACACCATTTGCCTGTGTCAGCATCCATGATCTCCCACTAATAAATACCTAGGTATAAAATAAAATTTATAGTACTTTAGTAAAAGAAATAATTTTTTTCTTTCTTTCCGTGTTGATTCTGGGATTGATTTTGGTTCTGGGTCATATACATGCTTGGCAAGTGCTGTTACACTGAGCTATGTCCCCACACCTCTTTATGCTTATGCTAGGATGGGGACCTGTTTCATGGCCCAGACAAACCTCAAATTTGCAATCTTCCTGTCTCTGCCTCCAGAGTAGCTGGAATTATGAGCCTGTACCACATCAGTATTCATTTTTACTCATCAAATATGAAGTATATTTCTAGGTACCCAAACCATCAGGAATTCTGTTTAAAACCTGGTCGTGTATACTCATTGGACAACACAGTGGGTTTCATTAGGAGCTTTGTCTGTGGGTCTGCCTCTCATTTTGACTACATTCATCAATTCCTCGGCAGTAATTCCAATATAGACTCAAATCTTAAACTGAGAACTCAAAATGTACCTGTGTGATTGTGTATTTTAGGCTGGCTTTAAACAAACAATTCTCTACTCAAAGGAAACACACAAACCTCTTGCTTTGATTGGTAGGTTTTTGGGTCCCCACCCATGGCTGTCATCTTCTCATTCATAGATTATCAGGAAGTGGAGTGATACAAAACAATTTCCTTATCACCTTCCTTCCTCCAGTTTTATTGTTCCAAGGGGAGACATGTTTGTCCTTTTCTTCTAATCCCTACCAGCAGCTGGGCCTGTCTCCGATATTTGCAAGGGCGTTCTTCGTTTACTTTGTAATTACTCAAAATTTCTACCCCTTACCATGAGAATCTGAAACTCAAAACCAAATTTTGGCTGTCAAGATAGGCCTCTCTTCCAGGTCAGTTTTTAGGATTAGTATAAATCAAACTGCAGCAGAAAGCAACTAGCTGGTAAATAGAATTCACGTACAGATGCTCACATAGCCAAATCCCAAACATCACCTCTCATCTACCGACAAAGTTGACACCTCCGTCTGCCTGCTGCGTCTCCTCACTGGGACCTCCTCAGAACAGCCATGGAGCACAGAGCGTACTCATTGTCTTCCTTCCAAATTCAATTTCTCCTGCCTCCATCTCCACCCCATTGCTGTCTGCTCCCCAGACAGCTCATTTCAAATCTGTGTCAACGTGGGCTTTCCCTGTCTGTAGCTTCTCGGATTGAATTCTTCACTCAGCCTTCACAGCTTTACTGTGAAATTGAACTATAATTTCCCATTCTTTTTCCTGCATGCTGTCACATACTTGGAGGACATTCTCACCACTAAGACTAGATGTTGAATTCATTTCCTTGCCTTTTTCTTTCTTTGTGTGTGACACGTGTGCAAAACTGTTCATGTATATAGGTGCACAAGTCTGTCTGTCTATCTATCTATCTATCTATCTATCTATCTCATCTATGTACCTATCTGTGTATCTATTTATCCATCTATCCACTCTTTTATTCATGCAATGTTTTTACAGGTAGATTCCTATGTAGCCCAGGCTGTCCTAAGTCTGGTTCTGTGCATGAACCACCTGCTTTTCCAGCCTCTACCTTCCAACTGCTAGGATTATAAGCAATATGCCCCAATGACCTCCTATCCTATCCTGCTCTAAATTCTTCTGAACATACATTTACTTTATTCATTATTTCTATGTGTGTATGTGTGCACTTAGGTCACAGCATGCATGTAGAGCTCAGAGAGCAACATGAAGAGTCAGTTGTCTCTTCTTCCATGTGGGTCCTGGGGATTGAGCTCAGGGTGTCACTTTTACTGAATGAGCCATCTCGCCAGCCCTCCAAATTCTTTAGTGATGTGTATTTCCCTAAATTCTTCAATCTTCTAGCCTTGACCCACTTGTAATCGTCTCTCATTCTTCTTCGCCTTTATGAAAGCCATCTGGTGTTGCTCCTCTGGTTGGCCTTCCCTTGTATAAAAGCTCTTCTTCCTGCAAGAGAAGAGGGCTCTGCTGTCCAGCTGTAAAAGGTTTCTTCAGGTTGTCATCCCTCAGCCCCTCTCTCTCCACAGACATTCTTCTGGTCACTAGGCCAGAGCTATCTTCCCCTTTCTGAACATCTAGTACTTAAACCCTCTGTCTACAGTATTTATTGCCTCAGATTATTACCCCCAGCTCCAGCTTGTTCCCGCTCTCTTTTCTTCTGCTATACTGATGATTGAACCCATGCTAAGCATGCACTCTACCACTGAGTCACACTGTTCAACTTTCTTTTTACTATTCATTTGTAGACAGGGTCTCACTCACCTTCCCAGGCAGGTCTTGAATGTGCTTAGAAGCCCAAATTGGGTTTGAACCTGCACCCTTTCTGCTTCCATCTCATAAGCAGCTGGGTTTATAGGCCTACACTATCAGGCCTGGTTTTAGTGCCCATTTTCTTCATGTTCAGGTGTAAAAATCTATTCGACATCACTACAGCTTCGTCATGTCCCCTTTTACTGAAGGCACATCCCAGGCTGAGCCTTTTCTTTTGTGAAAGAAATGGTAGAAGCTAAGAGAAGAAGTAATAGGACCCTAAAAATGGGGGTCTGGGGTCTGGACGGACAGGTGGAGGGATCCTAGGACAGAGGGCAGCCACAGAGAGGAAGCCAGGGCACAGGCAGCCAAATGTTGGTCTGAAAGATTTGGAGAGAGATTGAAGGGGACTTGTTTCTACAGACAGGATGAAGTCTTCCTGTGGGCTTCATGGCTTTCTTCCCTTCAGCTGAGGCCTTTAGCAAGATTTTTTTTTTTTTAACTAACTTTTACCTTTTACTGAAGGTTGTCAGATGTGGCACTGTGTGGAGACAGGCTTTCAGGGGAAGATAAGAAAGGCATTCTCTCTTTTCCTTTTTCTCTCTCCCTGTCTTTCTCTCCTGCTTCCCCTCCCTCTCTCCCTTCCCCTCTCTTCTCCTCCCTCCATTTTGCTCTCCCCCTTTCTTCCTTCCCTCCCCTCCTCTCCCCTCCTCTCCCCTCCTCTCCCCTCCTCTCCCCTCCTCTCCCTCTACTCATCATCTGTCTGTTCTTTGGGAGCAATATCTTGCATTTCTTGGTATCCTGTGGGTGCCCTGCAGTATTATGAGGTTAAGAAGTTCATTTGCTAACTTGGCTGTTTGCCGGGGACATTCTTAAACTTTTGTGCCTCTCTTTACCCAGTTCCTGTAGAACTGTCATGGTCTCCAGTGGCGGGAGTCTACCTCAGTGACTGTGTGAGAGAGCCATTAGGGTTTGGAAAGAAAATAAAGTAAAAACTAAACAAATCATGAGTGCACACACCCA
Organism: Montemys delectorum; assembly: GCA_019843815.1. Classification (NCBI taxonomy): domain Eukaryota; kingdom Metazoa; phylum Chordata; class Mammalia; order Rodentia; family Muridae; genus Montemys; species Montemys delectorum. The sequence goes on along the minus strand of JADRCD010066994.1, from coordinate 6,846 downwards.
CAAAATAATCCTTTAAAATGTTTGTATGTTTATATGATGTTATCATATAACATATTATAACATTATAACATAAGAGAATCGGCATCTAATTAGGTACTGCTTAGCAACAACAGAATAGAACAGCCTTGGTGAAGATTTGAACCATAGGTTTCTATATCTAGATATCCTTCAAGCAACTAAATACTTCAAAAATACAGATTCCTGAGATGTGGAAGACCCCTTAGCAAGTGCTGTTGTGTGTTATAGACAGGCATGAGAGAGACTTCATAAGCTGGCTAGTTTATCTTCAAGCTGCTTACCCATAGCTCCAATGTCCACTGAAGTCTAAGCCTCAAATTTTCTTGAAGAGGAAACAAAGTCTCCTCCAAGTGAAATGACTTGCCAAGGCCACAGCAGTAGCAAGGCAAGGGTCTGATCGTGTGTCATTCACTCCCAGGCTTGTTCTGGCCCTATTCATGTTGTTGACTTGCAAACAATGGCAACATTTTCCAGCATTTCCAGACTCTCTCCCGCCCCCTATTCTATCATTCTGGACACTTCCCAGGGGTTTATTATCTATGGAAAGATACCCAGAATGATGTCATGAATATGGCTGCTGGTAGAATCCTGCAGAAATTGAGCAAGACCAAGCTGTACCTTGAAGTCCAGATGGAACACACAGGGAATAAATTAAGACTACCAAATTGTGTCAATCATGACATATTTTTTTTTTGTGTTAAAACAGCTGAGCTTTAGTAAGTGTGAGAAGCACACATGAAGCTTGTCTAAGATAGCCCTTGTCAGCATAGGTGAGTGTGTGGTAGTTCTTACAATTAAGATAGACAATGTAAAAGGAGGAGCAAGTTTAGGCATTTTTAGATATTTGTTATCCATTTTTTTGTACTACATTTTTAAAAATTTTATATGCATTGGTGCTTTACCTGAATGTATGTCTGTGTGAGGGTGTCAGATCTTGAAGTTACAGAGAGTTACAAGCCATCATGTGGGTGCTAGGAATTGAACCTGGGTTCTCTGGAAGAGCAGTCAGTACTCTTAACTGCAGAGCCATCTCTCCAGCCCTTTGTTATCCATTTTATGTGCAGTAAATGGCCTCAAAATTCAGAAGCTTCAAGCACTCCATATTTATTTATTTTTCATAATTTCTGTGAGTCACCATTCGGGGTACTGCTCTGCTAATTCTTCAGTTCTTACACGTCCATTAGCTAGGATTACAGAGACATCTGAAGATGTCTAAGCTCCCCCACGTGACCCTTAGAAGAACACATAGCTCACCAGAAGGCTGTGGAGTGGGAACTCACGTTCTTAGAGACTGGTAGCTTTTCAGTTTTGTGCTCCTGGGATTCTATAGGTCGATTCACTACAGAGACAGCCATCAAGGCAGCCAAGAGGGAGAGCAGGAAGGGCAGGGTGAAATGAAATTCAGAGTCTGTAATTTAATATGAAAACTGATATCCCCTCACTTCTGCCACACTGGAAAAGAAGACACTCAGTAGGTCCAGCCCATGCTCGGGGGAGGGAATTATCCCCATGGCGTGAGCACCTGGGTGGGATTTTTGGAGGCCATTTCAGAGACTGCTACACAATGACTTTGGCCCTGGAAGGAGTAGGTGGAGGCATCCAGCAGGAACTTGGACATCTGCACTGGAAGCTCCAGGGACACTCTGGGGTGGAGATACAGATTTGGGACTTTCTGTTATAAGCAGGGGGTGAAATCATGGGAATAGATAAAGTAAGCTAGGAAAAAAAATTTTTTTAAATAGCCACTAATTACTAGTATTCACTAATTACTGTTGGGAGAAAATTGAGATTGAAAGTAGAAACAGATGTAGAAACAGAGAATGTTGCTAAAGGAGACCTCTTGTCACTCCTGTCTTAACTAGCTTTTCAGACTGCCCATGCCAGCAGGTCAGGATATGCATTTCCTGGTGCATAGAGACTATCATTAGGATCCTGAGGCGAAGCTCATTCTCTATTAAGATTCTTTAATGTAGGCGACTAATTGAAGCCCAGGGGAAATCGAATGTCGTTTGCCCTCTGTCAGTTTGAACGAAGAGGTCAGAATGGATTCTAGTTCTTCCAGGTCTCTGGGATGGAGACAATACAGTTCTTGTGGTGTGACTAATCATGGTCATTTAAGAAATGATACCCACGGGCCCACAGTAGCCTGCTGCCCTTCATGAACACTCAGCCCAGGGTGTGTCTCAGAAAAGGATGGGAAAATACCTCATCTGTCTCCTCTGGCCCGAGTTTTTCCTCTTTTTCTGCCTCCTGCTCCTCTTTGTGTCTGGAATGTTCTTCCAAGACAGTTCCGTGCAGCCAAACCCTACCCTCTTTTCAAGGCACTACTCAAATCCCATCTCGTCCATTAAATGTTCCTGACCAGAGCAGTCATACCACTCCACCCAGCCCTCTCCCTTGTGGGCTCCTTACTTTGGTGACACCCAACTTTGGGATGACTCCTCAAGCCATTTTCTGTGCTGGCCCTTCATCTTACAGGCCAGGTAAATGGTAAACTTTGCCTATTGGAAACCTTCAGTCCAAAGGCCTGTTTTCAGGCCCGTGAGCTGTAAAAAAGTTACATCACTTTTCCACCATTGAAAAAAGATCAGCAGAATGCTTCATTGCCCATGAAAATTAAATGGAGCTCAAATGTCAATCAAGGTCCAGAGATAAAATCTGAGTTTTGCCTATAAAACGCTGGAAGTACTCTCCCTTGCCTCTTGGCTTCCTGTTTGCCGTGTTCGGAACTTTGCAAACATGACCTCCTTTCCTCTCTTCTGAGAGGAGGTGAAGGACCCTGGAAAGGATTTTTAGGGGCATCTGCAAGATCTACCCTGGTGTGGCACACAGAGCTGGTGTTTAGTAAACATGTGTTGAATGGTACCCAGGGAGGGTGTGTTTTTAATTTGTGATGGATCCAATGTTACATCCCTTCTGGCTGGCCAGGCCTCTTCTTTACCCTCCTCTGCTGTTGGGCTGATATCTGTTATGTCTGGTAAGGAAAAAAAAATGACAGGCAATACCAGGGTGGGACCCAGAACTCATCAAAACACAAGTGAAATGAGAGTGGGAAATGGAGCTTTTGTTTTGGGTGGAGAGGAACTGTTTGCTTTGGGGGATTGAGGTAATGAAAGCTATTTCAATAACATAATTCAACATTTGTACATGCTCTCTGCCAGAGGTACAGCTAGGCGAACCTCACCCAGGGACCCCCATCTGCAAGATGCAAAGGCTAAGTCTGAAGTGAGAACAAATTCCCCACCTCTGTTCAACAGAAGACAAAACTATAGAGGCCCCATGATTATGACTACGTAAGACGTATCCCAGGGACAAAGACTCATGGAGATAGGGAAAAACGTTAGAATGGCGGAATTACAGGGAAACACTGAAAAATTAAATAGTCGTCTTTGATAAAGAAAAGTTCTGGAAAATGATGGAAATATAGTCTCATCCTTGATGTGGCTTTTAGAAGGAGGTACTTTACTTTGGTCAAATTGGCTAATAAATAATTAATAAAGTGTAAACAATACAGATACACCATTCAATGGCTATCAGTCAATTTATATTACGTTCATCTCCACAGCCAAGACTCACTTCATTCATTCTCAGGAAGTAACGGGGCAGCTGAGGCACAGCAAGTACACGGCACGCCAAGGCTCTGTCAGTGGCTGGAAATGTGTGGGTGTCTTTCTTCAGTACAGAGAATAATAAGGAAGAGTGGGGTGGGATTTTAAAGTTGTCATCATATCACTACCCAGGAAGGAGCTCCATTGGCTATTTCGGCGAATATCTATGGTTCTCTTTTGTAAGAAAAGCTGTTCCACGTGGAAGTCGTGGGGAGGAGAAGCTGAAAGCGAAAGGCAGGCTCAAGGGTTGCTGCAGCCCTTACCAGCCCTCCACTTGCTGGGGAGAACTTGGTGATCACACTATGAGATAAATGGGACCCTTACTGAGGTGTACTGGACAAAGCCTTTGAAGGGCCCTGTATTCAGTTGCTCCTGCCTCCAGGAGACAGGATCACATTGCCTCTTGCATGCCACCTGAATACAGAGAAAACAAGTAGTTTCCAGATTGCACCATGGGTTCAGAACAGCCTGATACACAGAGGTCAGGCCAAAGTCCTCCCTAACCCCCAGAAGCCTTGCTTCTGTTGACCATGGAACTATGGTTCCTCTGTTTGGACCCCTTCCCCACCCTTAATAATATCCATACCACCTCTTTGTATCTGGAGAACTTTGAAAAATATCCATGTCAATGTCCACCATAGACTTTAAAAAACTGCATCCTTGTGTCTAATTCTTTTTAAGTTCCTAGACCCTACTGTGTATCTATAGTTAAGAACCTTTGCTCTCTCTCTAAGTAGTCATGATGCCTTAAAAGGGTTCAGTGATACTTTCTCAGGGAAGCCTCCCCAATGGCCCTAGTCGCTGCCATATACACCGTCTAAACAGTGTCCTGTGTTTGTTGGCATGTAACAAATTGAGCTATTGTTTGTTTCAAGCTTGCCTTCCTTGCAGACCACCTGCTGTGCAAAGGGACTGAAACTCCTGGCTTACTTGTATGTAATTCTGATTCATCCAGGGGCCAGGTGGCATGAGTGTTCAATAGATAGTTCTTTATTTTATTACATTTGGGGTGTATGTGCTCACTTGTGCCCACGAGTATGCTGAGTACATTGATGAGAGGACAACATTCAGGCTTCCTTTCTTCCTTCTGTCGTGTAGATCCTGGTGAGAAAACTCAGGTTATCATGTTTGGGGCTTTCTTTTTTCTTTTCTTTTTTTCTTTTTTTCTTTTTTTTTTGCCGTGAGCCATCTCCTGGCCCTCGAATGAATGATTCTTTATTCACATGAGAATGTATTCCCAAATCTCCAGTTCATGGATCTGTTAAGAGGATTTTTTTTTTTTAAAGTAAGACCTCAATTAAACCAGATAATATATTTAAATACTTATGAACTTAAATCAGTGTTTTTGTCTTCCCATTCAGGTATCGAAGCAGTGCAGGGAGTCCATTATCATGAGGCTTGGTCCATTTCGGAAAAGAGGATCGAGTGGATAGCGTGCCTCAATCTCTATAATCTCATATCTGGGCACAAGATGTTGAAAACACGAAAAATCCTGGTCAACAAGATGTGTACATTCTTAGGGTAACTGTTGGTGCTGACCATGACAATGGGTGATTGGGAGTCCCTGGTTTCTGTGGTAGAACCCGACGTGGATTTCAGCTAAGCTATAGTGCTGAGAACTTTTGGGTACTTGTGTATTCTAGACATCTCCCTTTTATGCCTGTGTGTTCATGTGCTCTCTGTATAGGGCGTGAAAATTGGGTTATTTCAGGAAACCTCATTCTTTTTTTTTTTTTTTGGTTTTGCTCATTTATTTTTTATTAGATATTTTCTTTATTTACATGTCATACAATATCTCCTTTCCCAGTTCCCCTCCAGAAAAACAATAAACAAAAAACAAAAAAACAAAAAACAACAAGAACAAACCCCTGTTCCCTCCCCCTCCCACCTCCCCCTGATCGCCACCCCACCCACTCCTGCTTACTGGCCCCAGTATTCCCCTACACTGGGGCATAGAACCTTCACAGGGCCAAAGGCCTCTCTTCCCATTGATGACCGACTTGGCCATCCTCTACTATACATATGCTGCTGGAGCCATTAGTCTCACCATGTGTACTCTTTGGTTGATGGTTTAGTCCCTGAGGGTACTAGTTAGTTCATATTGTTGTTTCTCCTAAGGGGCTGCAAACCCTTCAGCTCCTTGGGTCCTTTCTCTAGCTCCTTCATTGGGGACCCTGTACTCAGTCCAATGGATAGCTTTGGGCCTCTACTTCTGTATTAGTCGGGTACTATCAGAGCCTCTCAGGAGACAACTATATCAAGCTGGATTGTCCTTCCTTCAGTCTCTGCTCCATAGTTAGTCTCTGCAACTCCTTCCATGGGTATTTTGTTCCCTCTTTTAAGAAGGAATGAAGTATCCACACTTTGGTCTTCCTTCTTCTTGAGTTTCTTGTGGTTTGTGGATTATACTTCCTGTATTCCGATCTTCTGGGCTAATATCCATTTATCAGAGAGTGCATACCATGTGTGTTCTTTTGTGATTGGGTTACCTCACTCAGGAAGATATTCTCCAGATCCATCCATTTCCCTAAGAATTTCATAAATTCATTGTTTTTAATAGCTGAGTAGTACTCCATTGTGTAGATGTACCACATTTTCTGTAACCATTCCTCTGTTGAGGGACATCTGGGTTGTTTCCAGTTTCTGGCTATTATAAATAAGGCTGCTATGAACATGGTGGAACATGTGCTCTTATTACATGTTGGAGCATCTTCTGGGTATATGGCCAGGAGTGGTATAGCTGGGTCCTCTGGTAGAATTATGTCCAATTTCCTGAGGAACCGCCAAACTGATTTCCAGAGTGGTTGTACCAGCTTGCAATCCCACCAGAAATGAAGGAGTGTTCCTCTTTCTCCACAACCTCTCCAGCATCTGCTGTCACCTGAGTTTTTTATTCTAGTCATTCTGACTGGTGTGAGGTGGAATCTCAGGGTTGTTTTGGTTTGCATTTCCCTGATGACTAAGGATGTTGAACATTTCTTTAGGTGCTTCTCAGCCATTTGGTATTTGTCAGTTGAGAATTCTTTGTTTAGCTCTGTACCCCATTTTTAATAGGACTATTTGGTTCTCTGGAGTCTAACTTCTTGAGTTCTTTGTATATATTGGATATTAGCCCTCTATCAGATATAGGATAGAGGTAAAGATCTTTTCCCAATCTGTTGGTTGCAGTTTTGTCCTATTGGCTGTGTCTTTTGCCTTACAGAAGCTTTGCAACATTTGT
>JADRCD010066992.1:0-12495 GCA_019843815.1 Montemys delectorum | reverse complement strand
GTGGCCCTGGCTGTCCTGGAACTCACTCTGTAGACCAGGCTGGCCTGGAACTCACAGAGATCTGACTGCCTCTGCCTCTCAAGCACTGAGATTAAAGGCGTGCACCACCACTGCTGGCTAAATTTGAACCTTTTAACCAATAATGCAGTATAAAAATAATTTCAGGTTAAAATAGTTAAACAGTTTTTCTAGCATTGTGTTGCTCCATTGGAACAGATTAGATTTCACCAACTTCCCACTTGGGAGATTTATTTTAATCTTACTTTGATATTATAAATCCGCATCATGTAGTGAATCCCAGTATGTACCTCAAGTCATTCCTAAGGTTGTGTTCCAGAACCGTAACCATTGGATCAAGGTTACATGTATTAAGACTTTTATAATATTTCACCAGCTCCACCACACTATGAATTATTGTATATGTTTCCCAAAGGTTCCGACTGTCACTGCACTGACTGAGATGACCCAGGGATGGACTTTAATTTTTTTTCAAAAATTATATTATTTTTTTTTATTTATATGAGTACACTGTAGCTGTCTTTAGACACATCCCAGAAGAGTGCATCAGATTCCATGACAGATGGTTGTGAGCTACCATGTGGTTGCTGGGAATTGAACTCAGGACCTCTGGAAGAGCAGTCAACGTTCTTAACCACTAAGCCACCTCCCCAGCCCGGGCTTTAATTTTTAAGGCTGTCCAGACAGTACCTCCACCTTGTATAGTTTTCCAGAACTTTGTCACATCCTTCAAGTGGTGGTGATCTTCAACCCTCCAACCTGTGCAGGCTGATGTTCTTGCATCCAGAGTCGGAGTCCCTGGCCCAGCCTCAGCCAGCAGAACATCTACTCCAGTGCTGTGTTCACTCCTCCAGGCCTAGCCCCGCTTTAAGCCCGCTCACATTTGGCTTCGTTTAGGACCACAGTTCATACCTTAGCATGTGTGCATCCCTCCAGACTTTTTCTCGACCAACATTAACAGGCAGATATAAACAACAGCTTCTATGCTTATCAAGAGCATGAATACATGTGGACCGAGCTGACTTCTTGGGCTACATATTATAGGAGGATATATAGTCTTCTGTCTGAGGGTACAGGGCACGTGCTTTTCCACCTGTTAAATATTAAGTTGGATCTTGATGTATTTTTTAAAAGTATCATCAGCATTGTGTAGACCCCCAAACCTGGAATCCTAGAATTTGGAAGGCTGAGGCGGAGGATGCTTGGGTACACGGTGAATTTCAGGACAGCCTGGGCTACACAGTGAGAGCTTGTCTCAGTAAAAAAAGGTCTGGGAAGAAGGCACAGTTGGTAAGGTGTCTGGCTGGCAAGCACAAAGACCTGAGTTTGGAGCTCTGAAACCACATAAGAAGCTGGGAACCCACCTGGGACATCTCTCTCCATCCTCACCTCACACTGAAGAGGGTTGAGGGAGGAGATAGGAGGATCCCTGAAACTCACCGGACAGCTAGCCTGGCTGAATCCACAGCTTCAATTCCTCTGAGAGACTCTGTCTCAAAAAATAAAGGTGGAGAGCATCAGAGGTGGACTGCTGGCCTCCCCATGTATATGAACTCACCTGTACAAATACACTGTGGTGGTTTGAATAAAAATGGCCTCCATAGGCTCATGGGGAGTGTCACTAGAAGGAGGTGTGGCCTTGTTAGAGTAGGTGTGGCTTTCTTGGAGGGAGTTTGTCACTGTCAGTAGGTGACTTTGAGGTTTTGAGGTCTCAGAAGCTCAAGTCAGGCCTAGTGGCTCACTTCTCTTCCTGATGCCTGCTGATCCAGATGTAGACCTCTCAGGTCCTTTTCCTGCACCAGTCTGCCTGCACGCCACCACCATGCTTCCCATCCTGATGGTAATGGACTAAACCTCTGAACTGTAAGCCAGCCTCAATTACATGCTTTTATTTTTGGTAAGCGTTGCTGTGTTCATGGTGTCTCTTCACAGCAATGGAAACAGTAAGAAATACACATACATACGACTAACAAATACATACATCAAACACACAACAGACAGACATACTATATCAGACCATACCACACCACACCCCACACACAGGGATACCAACCACAGGGAACTCTTTAAGTTTTTGTAGTTTTTAATGTTTTTGGAAACAGTGGCCACTATGGTTAACAATATAGGATGCATTAAAAAAAAAAGCTAGTAGGGATCTCTAAACATGTCTCAGAGCGGAGGAGAGGGGGCAAAGCAATAACCCTAACACAGCCTTAAGTACAGTGGCTAGGTGTATGAGCAAGATGGCCACGGTGGCAGGTGTCGGCATGATAGGGAAGCAGTAGCCTCAGATATCTTGTCACCTGTCTCAGTTAAGGTTTTATTGCTGTGAAGAAACACCATGACCAAGGTAACTTACAGAAGCAAACATTTAATTGGGATTGGCTTACAGTTTCAAAGGTTCAGTCATTATCATCAATGGTGGGAAGCATGGCAGCATCCAGGCAGACGTGGTGCTGGAAGACCTTAAAGTTCTACATCTTGATCTGAAGGCAGTCAGGAGGCTTTCTTCCACACTGCTTGGAGCTTGAGCATAGGACATCAAAGCCTTCCCCCAACAAGGCCACACCTACTGCAACAAGGCCACACCCAGGCGCTCTAACATGCCCAGGATCAGAAGTGAGGAGGACACAACATCTGTCCCAACACTGGGAGTAACTGGGACCAGCAGGACCAGGCACACAGGAACTCCACCAGCCCAATCGCTCAGGATCCTTCCGATCTGTCTGGGCCAGCCAGTGCCCTGAGCAGACTTTGGGCGCAAACTCTGCAGTCATTTCCAAAACACCCAGAGGAAGCTCCACTCCCAGGTGCTCTAACAAGCTCAGGATCACAGGATCACAGAATCAGGATCACAGAGACAGCTTGACTCTGAGGAGTTCTGACACAACCAGGATCACAGGAAGGACAGGCTCCAGTCAGATTTAGCAAGGGCAGGTAGCACTAGAGATAACCAGATGGCAGGAGGCAAGAGTAAGAATATAAGCAACACGAACCAAGGTTACTTGGCATCATCAGAAACCAATACACCCACCATAGCAAGTCCTGGACACACCATCACAATGGAAAAACAAGATTCAGATATAAAATCACTTCTCATGGTGATGATACAGAACTTTAAGAAAGACATAAATAGCACCCTCAAAGAAATACAAGAGAACTACAGGAAAACACAGTCAAACAGGTGAAGGAAATGAGCAAAACCATCCAGAATCTAAAAATGGAAATAGAAACAATAAAGAAATCAGAAAGAGAGACAACTTTGGAGATACAAAACCTAGGAAAGAAATCAGAAGCCATAGATGCAAGCATCACCAATGGAATACAAGAGATAGAAGAGAGAATCTCAGAGGCAGAAGACACCATAGAAAACATTGACACAACAGTCAAAGAAAATGCAAAAGCAAAAAATTCCTAACCCAGAACATCCATGAAATCCAGGACACAATGAGAAGACCAAAACTAAGGATAATAGATATAGAAGAGAGTGAAGACTCCCAAGGTAATGGGTCAGTAAATATCTTCAACAAAATTATAGAAGAAAACTTCCCTAATCTAAAGAAAGAGATGTCCATGAACATACAAGAAGCCTACAGAACTCCAAATAGACTGGAAAAGAAATTCCTCCCGTCACATAATAATCAAAACACCAAATGCACAAAGCAAAGAAAGAATTTTAAAAGTAGTAAAGGAAAAAGGTCAAATAACATATAAAGGCAGGCCTATCAGACTTACATGAGACTTCTCACCAGAGACTATGAAAGCTAGAAGATCCTGGGCAGATGTCATACAGACCCTACAAGAACACAAATGCCAGCCCAGGCTACTATACCCAACAAAACTCTCAATTACCATAGATGGAGAAGACAAGATATTCCATGGCAAAACAAAATTTACACAATCTCTTTCTACAAATCCAGCCCTACAAGGGATAATAGATGGAAAATACCAACATAAGGAGCAAAACTACACCCTAGAAGAAGCAAGAAAATAATTTTTTAACAAATCCACACAAATCTAATTCCACCTCTTACAACAAAAACAACAGGAAGTAACAATTATTTTTCTTAATATCTTAATAAGAAAATTAATACTACTAACATACCCTAATCAACTGAAATTCAAAAATATAGAGAATTAGAAATTTATTGACTGTCATCCAATGGTCTCTTTAATTTGGTAACTGGAGAAATAGGTCCAATATTGTACAATCCATGTACACTTTCAGCTTGTTCGTGACAGTGTCTTGCTGTGTACAACATAATGGTCTTGAAATCATACTTCTCCTATCTCAGCCTATTAGTAGTATTGTTTATTTCATGTTTTTATAGTATGCTATGGTTTTCAGAACAGCTTACATATTTCAAAAATATTTATACAGCCAAATGAAACATAGACAACTAACTTGGTAGGTGGCTTGTAAGAGAACAACAAAGAGTGAGACTGAATGCTTTGCTTGAAGTTTGTAACTCTTGTATCAAGTTTGAAGAAGAGGACTTTACAAGTTACTCTTTCTCTAAGATGAATGCTGTTCCAAATTATCATAGCTAATCAACCAAATTCTTACCCTCACCTAATGTCTTTGCAACAGTTGGTGAATGACTTTATATATAGACCATCTTAATACACACACCATTTCTTTTTGTTGTTGTTGTTTTGTTTTTCGAGATAAGGTTTCTCTATGTAGCTCTGGCTGTCCTGGATCTCACTCTGTAGACCATGGCCTCGAACTAAGAAATCCGCCTGTCTCTGCCTCTCAAGTGCTGGGATTAAAGGCGCGTGCCACCACCGCCCGGTCACACACACCATTTCTTTTTTCTTTCTTTCCTTTTTTTTTTTTAAATGCTAGGTTCTGTTTCCATATCCAGGACTTGTTAGCCTATGTCTTTTCTTTTCTTTTCTTTTCTTTTTTTTTTAAGATTTATTTATTATTATATCTAAGTACACTGTAGCTGTCCTCAGACACACCAGAAGAGGGCGTCAGATCTCATTATGGGTGGTTGTGAGCTACTATGTGGTTGCTGGGATTTGAACTCAGGACCTCTGGAAGAGCAGTCGGTGTTCTTACCCACTGAACCATCTCACCAGCTCCCCCCCCCCCCACACACACACATACACCATTTCTTAAATGAATAGAACCTGTTCTCTGTGGCCTGAGAATAAAGTCACTCACTCAAGTCAAATAGCTTTGACCGTAGCAGGAAGTCTGTATCCAAAAATCGTGCCTACAATTTATTCCTTGGCACAGCAGAACTGTCAACTCTCAGCTTATCTATGGTGGAGGTAAAATCCTTTGGTGATGTGAGGATCATTGAAGTACAGCCTTATTACAATGAATTCCAATGTCTAAAAATTATTCTTATTTTGGGCTGTACCACAGTAAGAGCCAAGATTTTAAGCTCTACTAAATACAAAACAAACAAACAAAAAGACTTTATATATTTATGTTCATTTAAGAAAATACTAGTAGTGACGTATTATTTTGAAATATACAGTTAATATGTTTGGAATTATTTAAAATTTATACTGAGAAAAACGTATGTAATTTCAGTATTGCTGTAGACAAGCATCTACATAAGACTGTTAAATTGTTTTATATCAAACAACTTTTATAATACTCATTTTTATTGTTATAATATTTTATAAATTTTAAAGAATATGACAAAAAAGATATTGTAGGTATTGAAATGGGGGGTCTGTGGGAGGAGTTGGGCTACAAAAGGGAAACAAGAATGTGATGCAATTCTATTTACTTAAAATGTTTTTAAATGTTAACAAATTAGATAAATTGAAATCATGTAATTTTTCTTATCATAATCCAATAAAAGTTAAAAAATAAAATAAAAAAAAAAAAGAAAGACTTTGGATCAAAGCGGTGGTTGTGCATATGCCTTTAATCCCAGCACTTGGGAGATAGAGCCAAGTGGATCTCTGAGTTCCAGGTCAGCCTGGTCTTGAGTGAATCCCAGGATAGCCATTGCTATACAGAGTCTCAACAAACCAAACCAAAAAAATGAAAAAAAAAAAAAAAAAAAAAAAAAAAAGGATTTTGAAAGGCAGAAAGAAGGAGAGGAGACTGGGAGGATTTCATTCCCTGGAGTCATTTCCAGATCTTAGACTTTAGTTGAAAGAGGATCTCATGCTTTGGGCTTTAGGATACCAGTGTGAAGAAGGCTCCAGGATGAATTCTGATCTCACCTCTCCTTGGTTCTCACACTCCCTGGCTCCTCTTGATGTATCCAAGACTTGATACACTATGCCCCTCTGATTCTCAGGTGAGCTATCCTGCAGTTATCCTGTAGAGCTGCCTTCTGAGTCCCAGGGCTATAGACTTGCACTTCTGCTGGGGGCATTTAAGGTACAGTTGCTCTAGTGAATGAAGCTTTAAGAAACCTGATGTTTACATACAGCCAAGTAGTGTGACACTGCTCCTTCACGACCCTTGCCAGCCCCATGACGAGCCAGGAGGCACTTAGTGGCCAAGTGATGCAAGAGGGGATGCAGATTCTAGAAAGAGATGGGAGACGTGGCCGGCTGGCTCTTCTAGATGAACTAGCTTAGCTGTTGTCCCATGTCTTTTCCAACCAGTCCAATGCCTGGCAGGCCTAGGGGGAAAAAGTCCGTTGCTCTCAGCAGAGGCAGGCAACAAAGCGCCTGGATACCACCACCCCTGGCAGGGGAGTTTCTCCATCTATAAGCTTCACAGATGTTTGAGTCTCCCTCAGCTCCCTCCTAAGCTGCTTGTGCCTTGTGGTTTCCAAACTCTCCTGTCTGTGATGCACCTCGTGGCCTAGGAGGCCATGAAACCTGGATGAGGCTCAGGGAAAGTGACCAAAGACTGGGCCCTCAGCCACCTGCAGTTCCCTGTTACTCTTCCTGAAGTTATCAGCTGGCCGGCTTTCCAGAGTGCATTCTTCCCAAGAGAGGCCAACGTTCTGACAGAAGACTTCAGCAAGGGCTGGGCCCCCAAGGGCTTGGCCTCTCTCTCTTAAGGAGACCACATGGCTGGGGCCAGACAGCAGACAGATGGGGAGGGATAAGGAGAGTGTTCCTCATCTTTGGTATAACTGCCCCTCAGGACATCAGAGGTTAGGCCAGGTTTGCTGGACCCTGCCTTGACATGGGGACACAAAAATAAGCCTAAGGGGCTGTGTGGAGGAGCATGTAGATTTGACTATTTTTCTTAGAATCGAACTCGTTCCTCAAGCTGAGTGGAAATCCTCCCTGTTGTTTCTGCCCCAGCCTTCCATCACAGGCATTTGGCCGTGTGAGGTATGAACTAGGGTCAGAATGCGGGGGGGGGGGGGGGGGGCCACACACAAGGAGGCTCAGGCAGGTAGTTGAGGGCTATTGTGGCAGAGCCGTGGAGATCCTGCCTGCTGTTGCCATAGGAGCTCCCCTTTACCAAGAGGAGAGGGTCCATCAGGATACAACTGGACTGTGGCTGCCTTCGGCGAGGACATCCTTCAGGGGGGTGCTGTGGCCAGTATGTGAAGGAGAGCAAGAACGCTAGAAAAGAGCTCTCTCCTGTAGGGCGTCCCCACACCGTGCCTTCAGCAAGACATAGCTCAGCTCACATATGGTCTTCCAGCGGGACATAGAAGAGCTCGCTGAGGGTGTCCCTGCTGGCGTCTCTTCTTCAGAGTACGCTGATCACTAGATCCTACCCCCTTCAGTCAGGAACATCAGGTGTAATGAAATATAATGGTGCAAGGGGGTACCTGGCGGGCCTATGCCAAGGTCTGTCCCTGAGTAATTACACTGTGCAACGGATCTGGTATAAAGGGGGCTTATTGGGGGCAGGGAGGGGAGTGAGGGTACAGGCAGGTGAGTGGGCATGTAGGCAGGCAGACAGACAGAACCATGAGGACAGGGAAGGACGGAAAGGGAGGGAGGGAGGGAAGGGGAGAAGAGAGGGAAGGAGAGTGTGTGTGTGCACACATGCGCACACACACATACACACACACATACACAACACACATGAGTTGCTGGGGTGGCAGAGGTAGGTGATGATGTAAGCCATTGCTAGGTCCCTAGGAGGAGCCTAGTGGAGTCACCGGTAAGCTAACATTAAGGACCACGTCTGTCCTGTCTTGTACCCTGATTCTAGTCTAACCCAGCACAGGAAATTCTGACATAATGGTGGTAATAATAATAATGTTTTTGTTCTGCTTTGTAATAACATTTTTTTTTCTTTACTGGACTGTCACTTTAAGGAGACCCTTAACCCCTAGAACACGACTCACTAGACACGTGGGTTTCTCTGTCCAGCCCAGCAAAAGGACTCCTTGCTTTTCAGGTCTCCCCTTAGAAACAGCTAAAAAGACCCGGAAGACACAGGAAGCCCCAGTCTCGGGATGTCTGCGTGAGCAGGACAGGGGCCAGTTGGTGGGCAGGCTGGCTTATCCAAGCCATGGACATGAGCCCTGGGAGGCCAGGGTCAAAGGCAGTGGTCAGGAGCCCACCCTGCTTATCAATCAGAAGGTCTGACATAGGGCCAAGGGGCTCACTGTGAAGAAGAGAGCTCTTACCACAGGTCTCAAATACGGCCCGCCTCCATGCTCAGTCCTGTTACTCACCATGGAGCAAGCCTGCAATGGCATCTCCAGGAGAGCCCTAGTCTTAGATCCCCAGGTTTGATTTGTGCAAGTATGGTTACTAGTACTATAGGATTGGCTGACAGGAATCTCTACTTGACCTTTTATGAGCATTCAGGCTATGGGGCTCATTTGGTAAGGACCCTCTGTGGTCCTGGACTGGTAGGGCACTCTCTTGAACAAAGGCCCTTGGGAATCTTTTTCAGAAACCCTGCTTGACTGTGTGCTGGCCTGTCAGCCTCTCGGACCCTCAAGCAGGGTCCAGCAGGGTAGGTCTCGGAGGACGCGGAGTGGGGCTTACACACCCCAGGAGCCAGGCTGCTAAAGAGGTCAAATGCCCTGCCAGCTGCTGCAGCGCAGGGGGTGTCCCTGGCGCTCCACCTGCTGCACCCAGTGCTGAGGCCGCCTGAACCGAGTGAAGATGTCAGAGAAAAGCCCAAATCGGATCGAGGCTTCTGCTCCCCCCTAATGAGGTTCATTATCAGCTGCTCTGATCCCTGTAAAACCCAGCAGGCTGGATTAGGGGCGAAGTCTAATCCAGGCTGACTCCTGGCTGAGCAGCCAACCCAGGCTGGCTGGACAAACAAGCCTGTCAGTCTTGGAGGAAGAGCTGAAGGTGGCAGTTGCAGACAGGTCCCTCTGACACCCGGGTGGGTCTCAGGGAGGGTGGAGAGCAGGAGGTGGCAGGGCCATCACCAAGGCTTGTCCCCAGTATGCATGGAGACACATGGGCTGGGGCAGTGAGGTGTGGAGTGAGGTGAGCGCCTGTTCCTATACCCAGGAGTGCTCTAGCTGCTGGATCTCAGGTGAGGCTGGGTGCTACACATTTGTACACACAGACAATATCTCTCCAAGGATCAAGTCAGACACATTCTGCGTGACTTAACAAAAATAATTTTATTCCACATCCCTCCCAAGCAGTAGGAGCATGGGAGCGAAGCCCGTGAGCAGGTCTCCCCCACCCCCTATTGCCCACAGTGGAACCAAGTGGGAGAGAGAGGACACTCTGCTCACTGCTCTCTACCCAGCACTCCCATACCCCACAGTTAGCATTGATTTTAGAGACCAAAGTAAGAGATAAGCGCCCCCTGCTCAGAGAGGAGTCTGTCTGCCCAGGACTAAGGCACTACAGACCCCAGCATCACACACCCCCTTGCCCCACCACCAAGCAAGCACTACACCCCACAGTCCAGCAACTGTCTGTCACCCTTCCAGCCTGCCAAACTACACCAACCTCAAACTACACACATGTAGCAGAAACCCCAGTTTGGACCTGGGTGACCAGAATCATTTCCTGAGGCTCCCAGACCCATTCTTGTAGCTAAACCCCACCCACACCTGAGATGCTAACACTGGGCAGGCCAGAGAAGGCCAGAGGGATGCTTTTCTTCATGTTGAGAGGGAGGGAAGTGGACAGCCTCAGAGCACAGTGAGGAGGCCCACTCCAGCCCACCCTGGCCCGAATACTCTCCTCTGGATGAGAAACCTTGGAAACTCTGGACTTGTTTGCCTCAATTTAAGGCCAAGATCAAGCAGGAAACATTGAGACTTCAGCAGGAATAGGGCAGGACTTCATAAGAGCTGAAAAACAGAATTTGGTGCTGAAGCCAGGGCCTGAGCCTCCCAGAAGCCCCCAGAGCCCCTGCGTCAGGCTGCTCCTACCCCATGCTGGTCAGGAGAGTCTGGCACCCTGTTTCTGCTTTGTCTATGGAATCCCCTCACAGTAGACTCCAGGGTTCACTGCAACAACTCACTTTCTTGGACTTGCCACTCTCCTAAGCTCGACAATGGAACAAGGGGGAGGAAGGAAGGAAGCAAGGGGCCAGTGGGCCAAAAAAAAAACCAAAAAACAAAAAAACCCCAAAAGCCCACAGACAGCAGCTCCCTTCTCTGTCCTCTGCCAGGGCGGTTCAGGCTGTGGGGTAACTGGCATGGCCCTTCGGGGTTCTCATCCTGGCCCGGAAGTAGGTGTACATGGCCAGTAAGCCCATGAAGGACACAGAGTAGAGCCCCACACAGAGGCTAACGTCCAGGTGGGAAATCCCCCCTCCTACAACCTGCAGCCACTGGCCTTGTCCCTGAATAGCTAGGGCTTCTGGCTCCCCTTCAAGTATGCCTGCTAGCTGCTTGGGGCTGCGGCCCCCTCGCCAGAGCTCTAAAGGACCTTGGAAGTGGTTCACCTCAGGCAGCAAAGAGGCTTCAGGGTCTCTCTTGCTCAAGTGTTGCTGCCCCTGGGCATTCTCCTGCACATCCCTCTGACGCTCTTCCACGAGCTGTGGAGGGCCCTGCCCTGGTGAAGCTCCACCCACTCTGAGGCCTGTATATAGTTTCTGGGGACCACTTGCTTCAGGCTTCTCAGCTGGGACATCTAGGGCAGTGGCTGCAGGGGACTCTGCAGAAGCAGCCTGCTCAGGGCCCGGCACTGGATTTCTGCTCTCCAATTTTAATGTGTCCATTACCAGCTTGGGGGTAGCCTCTGGACTCCCCCTCCGGGCTGCTGGTCCAGGCGCAGGAGAGTCTATGACGATGTTTGCTGGGGAGAAGTGAGCCTTGAGAAAGTTGAGGGTGGCACCGAGGTCCCACAAAGGCACCTGCCCATTGAGTTCATTATGGCAGGCAGAACACAGCTCACGGGGTGGCCACTGCACCTTGGGGAAGTGGGGGTCTTCACTCAGAGCACCTGGGGAGGGGGTACACAGTTAGCTATAACATCCAGTCTGCCTGGAGCTCCAGCTTCTTTTGTTCACAACACCAGCGTTTTTATCCGCAAAAAAGGCTCAGCAAGCCTTTAAAAGGATGGGAGATGAGAGAGATACAGAGAATGAAGACAAAAGCAAAAGCAAAAACAAAACAAAGCAAAAGCGTGTAGCCAGGCTCGGGGTACAGGCCTGTAGGATGCGGTAGAAGGAGTGCATGTTTAGGGCCAGTATGGACACCTGTGTCAAAATTAAAAGGCAGAGGAAAATCTGGGGAGATAGCTCAGTAGTAGAGTGTCTGCCTTGCTTGAGCTAGGCCCAAGGTTCAATTCCGAGCACCACCACAAACCCAAACAACCCCTGGACAAACTGGCACAGTTCTGGCCTACGATGTGACCCAGCCACTGCAGCATTTGGTAGCAGAGGTGAGGTAAGGGTAGGAGAAGAGGCTGGCAGGGAAGGTAGGCTTATGTCTTCCCTTTTTTAATATTTATATTTCATTTATATGAGTACACAGTAACTGTCTTCAGACACCCCAGAAGAGGGCATCGGATCCCATTACGGATGGTTGTGAGCCACCATGTGGTTGCTGGGATTTGAACTCAGGACCTTTGGAAGAGCAGCCAGTGCTCTTACCCGCTGAGCCATCTCGCCAGCCTATGTGTCTTCTTTTTAAAAGCCTCTAGGAGGCTCCAGGACAGGGAACCAAGTGCTGGCTTGTAGGACCACCTGCTCTATCCAGCTCCTACCCTAGGGGGCTGCCTGGGAGGCACACACTACTCCCCAGATATGTACTATCCAGTCTGGAGAAGGCTCCTCTCCCAGGCTCTGTGTGTAGGACCCACCATGCTCCCAACTGCAAGGAAAGATAAACAGTGTAAACAAGGGTAACTATTTACACTGGGGAAGCGCCACACTCCCCAGTCCACTGTGATAAGAACTTTCTCTAGGTGTGGAAAACCCAAGCTCTCTCTTCCCTGTTAGAGGCTTATAGAGGGATGCAGAGCAGAGGAGCAGGAGAGAGGAGTCCTGGGACCAGCAGGGAAAGGAGCACTAGCGCTGAGAACCAGGGTCATTCAGTGTCCCCATCTGTTTCCTCTGCACACGGGGCTAATGAGAGTGGACTGGCAGGTATGTGTAAGAAGCATAGAGTACCACCGAAAAAGACAGTCAGTATGCCCCCC
>JADRCD010066985.1:0-12389 GCA_019843815.1 Montemys delectorum | reverse complement strand
GTGTGTGTGTGTGTGTGTGTGTGTGTATGTGTGTGTGTGTGTGTGTGTGTGTGTGTGTGTGTGAAAGCAGACAGAATACCAATAAAACCAGTAAACTTGTCCAGGCACAGCTTGAGCATAAGTAGACTTTCTGAACTTGAGAGCCTCTAGGAACATCTGAATCTATAACACAAATGAGTTAACAAATTGTCCCCATTGAAAAATACTGACCACAATTAAAATAACTCCAAATATCAGCATATATAAGAGATACATTCCCCAATCAAAGGTAGTGACCACCATAAATTAACACAGTTGATCATGTTCTTCATTGCTGCTTTGCCTCCCTCAGCCCAGTATATTAGCAAACAACTCCCCTAAAGGACACTGAGAGGTTTTACTCACTTGTTTCCTACATCATGGATGGAGTCAGGAAGAGGATGATTCTTGGTTTCAGGAAGGAGAAACACCATAAACCCATTGAGGATGGAGAAGCCTCCATAGAAGATCCAGGGCAAGTTGGCAGAGTATATCGCTAGCATCATAAACAACGGGGACAGGAATAATCCAGTATTACCAAACATTCCAGTGACTCCTATACCTGTTGCCCTTGGAGCAAGAATATAATGCAAAAAAATCTGGTAAAAATACACAATTGAAACTTGTGATTTAGTATCATACAGATCCTTTTAAAAACCTTAAAACCTGTTACTTGTCAGAAACCAGTGCAATTAAATTTAAGGATCTTGGTAACTTACTCTTCATTCTCAAATTTGTTTCATTTTGTAATATTTTTTGATCAGATTCAGACTATGAAGTCACTTCCTTATTCAACACAATGAAACAGGAAGTGTAATACTGTATAACTTATATATAAATACTACATTTTAGCTTTATATGGGTATATACATATGTGAGGTATGGGTATAGGCTCTAGAATTTGGAAGGAGATATTAAAAGAGGTAGAACCCATATCAAAATAAATAAGAGTTTGACTATAAAGGTGACATGAAAATAAAGGGATTTACTGAGCAGTAGATGTAGATCAGCAGAAGTGTGGATCAGAGACCAGCAAAGTTTAATCAACAGAAAGAACATCTCTGTGATAATGTTATAAAGCAACTAATTATGCCCACAACACCCAGAGGAAGCTCCACTCCCAGGTGCTCTGACACACCCAGGATCAGAGGTGAGGAGGAACCAACATCTGTCCCAACACTGGGAGTAACTGGGACCAGCAGGAGCAGGCACACAGGAACTCCACCAGCCCAGAGACTCGGGTTCCTTCCAGTCTGTCTGGGCTGGTGTCCAGAGTAGACCTTGGGTGTCAGCTTTGCAGCCAGTCCCACAACACCCAGAGGAAGCTCCACTCCTAGGTGACCTAACAAGCCCAGGATCACAGGATCCCAGAATCACAGGATCACAGACACAGCTTGACTCTGAGGAGTTCTGACACAACCAGGATCATAGGAAGGACAGACTCCAGTCAGATTTAGCAAGGGCAGGTAGCACTAGAGATATCCAGATGGCAGGGGGCAAGCTTAAGAAAATAAACAACACAAACCAAGATCACTTGGCATCATCAGAATCTAACTCTCCCACCATAGCTAGTTCTGGACACACCATTACACAGGAAAAGCAAGATTCAGATATAAAAATCACTTCTCATGGTGATGATACAGGACTTTAAGAAAGACATAAATAGCACCCTCAAAGAAATACAAGAGAACACAGGTAAACAGCTAGAAGCCCTTCAAGAGTAAACACAAAAATCCCTTAAAGATCTTCAGGAAAACACAATCAAACAGGTGAAGAAAATGAGCAAAACCATCCAGAATCTAAAAATGGAAATAGAAACAATAAAGAAATCAGAAAGAGAGACAATGTTAGAGATACAAAAGCTAGGAAAGAAATCAGGAATCATAGATGCAAACATCACCAACAGAATACAAGATATAGAAGAGAGAATCTCAGGGGCAGAAGACACTATAGAAAAGATTGACACAACAGTCAAAGAAAATGCAAAAAGCAAAAAGCTCCTAACCCAAAACATCCAGGAAATCCAGGACTCAATGAGAAGACCAAACCTAAGGATAATAGGTATAGAAGAGAATGAAGATTCCCAATGTAATGGGCCAGCAAATATCTTTAACAAAATTATAGAAGAAAACTTCCCTAACCTAAAGAAAGAGATGCCCATGAACACACAAGAAGCCTACAGAACTCCAAATAGACTGGACCAGAAAAGAAATTCCTCCCGACACATAATAATAAAAACACCAAATGCACTAAACAAAGAAAGACTATTAAAAGCAGTAAGGGGAAAAGGTCAAGTAACATATAAAGGCAGGCCTATCAAAATTATATCAAACTTCTCACCAGAGACTATGAAAGCTAGAAGATCCTGGGCAGATGTCATACAGACCCTACAAGAACACAAATGCCAGCCCAGCAAAAACTCTCAATTACTATAGATGGAGAAAACAAGATATTCCATAACAAAACAAAATTTACACAATATCTTTCCACAAATCCAGCCCTACAAAGGATAATAGATGGAAAACATCAATGTAAGGAGCAAAACTACACCCCAGAAGGAGCAAGAAGGTAATCTTTCAACAAATCCACACAAACATAATTCCACCTCTTACAACAAAAACAACAGGAAGTGACAATTACTTTTTCTTAATATATTAATATTAAAATTAATAGTACCAACATATCCTAATTGATTGAAATCCAATAATATGAGGAATTAGAAATTTGTTGATTGCTGTACTGGCTAGTTTTGTGTGTCAACTTGACACAGACTGGGGTTTTCACAGAGAAGGGAGTTTCAGTTGGGGAAGTGCCTCCCTGAGACCAAGCTGTGGGACCTTTCCTCAGTGATCAAGGGGGTAGGGCCCCTTGTGGGTGGTGCCATCCCTGGGCTGGAAGTCTTGGGTTCTATAAGAGAGCAGGCTGAGCAAGCCAGGGGAAGCAAACCAGTAAGGAACATCACTCCATGGACTCTGCATCAGCTTCTGCTTCCTGACCTGCTTGAGTTCCAGTCCTGACCTCCTTGTGATAAACAGCCATGTGGAAGTAAGCCAAATAAAACCTTTCCTCCCCCCCCAAAAATTAATTATTAAAATCAAAGAATGAGTTAATGAGATAGAAATAAATATAACAATACAGACAAAAAATAAAGCAACTAATTATATCGTATTCCTATTTAAAGAAATGTATCTTCACGTACATACCCTGAAAACTTAGGGTATGAGAGCACTCAATTGTAAGGAAGAATGATTTAGGTAGAATAATAAGACGATCAGAGAGAACAATGAAAATTGATGATAAAAATATACTCCATGCCTGTGTAAAATTGCCTTAAATAAATATAATAAATGTAAAGATAAATGTAATAAAACACACCATTTTGTTCCATGTATTTACGTGTGATGCTAAGTAGTAGTACTTACCTGTACCAAAACAAAGTGAAATTCCAGGATAATAAAGTTACAAACATTCTCTGTACAATTAATCAGTTAGGTAACTACCCAGTCTATATTTTTCTTCCTTTTGTTATATAGAATGAGCAGAGAAGTCTATTCTGTGACAGATTGAAACTTGTACCTTAATGTGGTCGGGAGTAGCTCATTTGTATGAAGACGACTAACAGCTATACAGAAAGAAGAAAGTGCTCCTGCCAATGTGGCCATAATAATACGCAGGGTCTGCATTTCTAGAGAAAGAAAGACCAAGATCACTGGTTAGTTCAGCATGGCTGCAGTAATTTGTAGTTCTCTGTTCCCAAAGATACCGTCATCAGAGGTATGTGCAAGTATAAAATATAGAGAAGCAAACCAGCACAGGGACAAGAAATCCTACAATGCTTATTATGTTATGAAAAGTGACCAATTTATTCATGCTGGTTTGTGGAAAATCAAAGCTTTTGAAGAATTGTGTTTAACTTCTTCATGTTTCAGAGACTGGTGAGTCCAGAGGAGTTCACTTTCATAATTCCCCTCTAGGGCTTCAATGGCTCTTCATGCAGAATATGAGACTTTCATTGTGGGGGCAGGGGATCAGTAAAGAATCCAAACTCTTAAAAAAAATCACATGTCATTGAAATCTATGATAAATATGGAATAAAACAAGAGTGCCACAAATCTGAAGGCCTGTACTACTGAGATGGCAAATTCCTCGGAAATAAAGATTAAGAATTTCTTCTAGGATAATGGGAAAAGCCTGGAACACATAGGCCCAGGGGAAATTTTCCTGAAGAGAGCACCAATGACTTAGGCACTAAGATCAAAAATCGACAAATGGGCCCTCATAAAATTGAAAAGCATCTGTAAGGCAGTTTCTGTAAGCATCTGTAAGAAATTTCCTCAGTTTCTGTTGTTATGTCTCCCTTTTCCTTTCTGATTTTGTTAATTTAGATATTGCCTCTGGGCCCTTTAGTTAGTTTTGCTAAGGGTTTGTCGATCTTGTTGATTATCTCAAAGAACCAGCTTTTGGTTTGTTGATTCTTTGTATTGTTCTTGGTTCCTATTTGGTTGATTTGGCCCTGTGTTTAACTATTATCTGCCTTCTACTCCTCTTTGGTGTGTTTGCTTCTTTTTGTTCTAGAGATCTCAAGTGTGCTTTTAAGTTGCTAGTATAAGATCTCTCCAGTTTCTTTACAAGGACAGGAATTCAAGGTCCATACATAAATGTAATAAAAGCAATTTACTGCAAGCCAACAGACAATATCAAATCGAATGGATAGATACTTGAAGCAGGTCCACTAAGATCAGGGATAAGACAAGGATACCCACTCTCACCATATTTATTCAATATAGTACTCCATGTTCAAGCTAAAACAATAAGACTGCAAAAAGAGATCAAGGGGATACAAATTGGCAAAGAAGAAATAAATGTATCATTATTTGCAGATGACAGTATATATAAGCCACCCTAAAAATATCACCAGAGAACCTCTCCAGCTGATAACCAACTTCAGCAAAGTAGCTGGATATAAAATTGACAAATAAATTAGTTGACTTTCTTTAAACAAGTGATAAGCAGGATGAGAAAGAAATTTGGAAACAACTCACTTCAAAACAGACACAAATAATATGAAATATCTTGGGGTAACTCTAGCCAATCAAGTGAAAAATTTGTACAACAATAACTTCAAGTCTTTCAAGAAAGAAATGAAAGAAGATCTCACATGGTCATGGATTGGCAGAATTAACATAGTAAGAATGGTAATCCTGCCAAAGGCAATCTACAGATTTAGTGAAATCCCCATTAAATTCAATGGCCAACACAATTCTTCAAAGACATGGAAAGAACAATTTTCAAATTCATCTGGAAAGGTAAAAAAAAAAAAACAAAAAAACAAACAAACAAAAAAAAAAAACAAAAAAAACCAGAATAGCAAAAACAATTCTTAACAATAAAAGAATGGCTGGGAGAATAACCATCCCGACCTCAAGGTCTACTAGAAAGCAATTGTGATAAAAACTGCATGATATTGGTATGGAGACAGACAATTTGATCAATAAAATAGAACAGAAGACTCAGAAATAAAACCAAACACCTATGGTCACTTGATCTTTGAGAAAGAAGGTAAAATATCAACTGGAAAAAAAGACAGCATTTTCAACAAATGTTGCTGGTTCTTATCTCCAAAGCTCAAGTCCAAATGGATCAAGGACCTCCACATAAAACCAGATACTCTCAAACTAATAGAACTCAAGAAACTAAACTCCAGGGAACCAAATAACCCTATTAAAAATGGGGCACACAGCTAAACAAAAATTTCAAAACTGAAGGATACTGAATGGTTGAGAAGCACCTAAAGAAATATTCAACATCCTTAGTCATCAAATCAAAACAACCCTGAGATTCGACCTCACACCACACTTAGTCAGAATGGCTAAGATCAAAAACTGAGGTGATAGCAGATGCTGGCAAGGATGTGGATAAAGAAAAATACTCCTCCATTGCTAGTGGGATTGCAAGCTGATACAAACACTCTGGAACTCAGTGTGACAGTTCCTCAGAAAATTGGACATAGTAATACCTGAGAATCCAGCTAAACCATTCCTGGACATATAGCCAGAAGATGCTCCAACATCTATTAAGGACACATGCTCCAGTATGTTCATAATAGCCTTATTTATAATAGCCAGAAACTGAGAATAACCCAGATGTCCTTCAAGAGAGAAATGAATACAGAAAATGTGGTACATTTACACAATGGAGTACTACTCAGCTATTAAAAATAATGAATTCATGAATTTCTTAGGCAAATGGATGGAACTAGAAAATATTATCCTGAATGAAGTAAATTACAAAATATACATGGTAAGCACTCACTGATGTGGATATTAGCCACATACAATTCACAGACCACAAAACTCAAGAAGAAGGGAGAAGAGTGTGGCATGGCAGGAGATACTGGGACAAAATTTGGAGTAGAAGTTTAAGGAAAGGTTGTCCAGTGACTGTCCCACCTGGGGATCCACAACATACACAGTTCCCAAACCCAGAAACTATTGTGGATGTCAACAAGTACATGGTAACAGGTGCCAGATATAGTTGTCTCCTGTGTGTGACAAAATGCAGAAGTGGATCCTGACAGCTATCCATTGGACTGAGCACAGGGTCCCCAGTGAAGGAGCCAGAGAAAGTCCTGAAGAAGCTGAAAGGGGTTGCAACCCCATAGGAGGAACAACAATAAAAACCAACCAGTAACTCCAGAGCTCCCAGGGACTAAACCACCAACTAAAGAGTACACAAGGAAGGGCTCAAGGCTTCAGCCCCATATGTAGAAGAAGATGGCCTTGGGGGACAACAATAAGAGGAGAAGCCCTTGGCCTTGTAAAGGCTAGATACAACAGTATAGAGGAATTCCAGTACAGGAAAGTAGGAGTGGTGGGATTAGTGAGCAGGAGGAGGGGGGATGTTATAGGGAGGTTTCGTAGGGAAACTAGGAAAGTAGATAAAATTTAAACGTAAATAAAGAAAATATCTAATAAAATAATGATAATAATAAGACAGAGAAAAATTACTATTCCTTAATATCTCTTAACATCAATGGAATCAATTCCCCAATAAAAAAGATACAGACTAGTGGACTGGGTACATACACAGGACCCAGCATTTTGCTGCATACAGGAAATCCACCTCAGTCAAAGACAAACACTACCTCAGAGTAAAAGACTGGAAAATAATTTTCCAAGCAAATGGTCCCAAGAAACAAGCAGGAGTAACAATTCTAATAACTGATAAAATCAACTTTCAACCAAAAGTTATCAAAAAAGATAAGGAAGGACACTTCATACTCAAAGGAAAAATCTACCAGGAATAACTCTCAATTCTTAACATCTATGTTCCAAATGCAAGAACACCCACATTCATAAAAGAAGCTTTACTACAGCTAAAAGCAGATATTGCACCTCATGCAATAGTTATGGGGAACTTCAAAGCTCCACTCTCATCAGTGCACTGATCAGGGAAACACAAACTAAACAGAGACACATTGAAACCAACAGAAGTTTTGAAACAAAGATATTTAAAAGATATCTATAGAACGTTTCATCCTAAATCAGTGTATATGACTACTTCTCAGCACCTCATGGCATCTTCTCCAAAATTGGCCATATAATCGGTCACAAATCAGTCCTCAACAGATATAAGAGGATTGAAGTAACCCCATGCCTCCTATTAGATCCATATGGATTAAGGCTGGTCTTCAATAGAAACAAAAACAACAGAAAGTCCACACAGGCATGAAAGCTGAACAACACTCTACTCAATAATAACTTGGTCAAGGAAGAAATAAAGAAAGAAATTAAAGACTTCTTAAAATTTAATGAAAATGAAGATACAATATACCCAAAATTAGGGGACACAATGAAAGCAGTGCTAAGAGGAAAACTCATGGCACTGAGTGCCTCCAAAAGAAACTGGAGAGAGCACATACTAGCAGTTTAACAGCACACCTGAAAGCTGTAGAACAAAAAGGAGCAAATACACCAAGAGGAATAGAAGGCAAGAAATAATCAAACTCAGGTCTGAAAAAAAAACAAGTAGAAGCAACAACAACAACAACAACAAAAACAAAAACTATACAAAGAATCAGTAAAACCAGGAGCTTTTTCTTTGAGAAAATCAACAAGATAAATAAACCCTTAGCCAGACTAACCGAAGGGCACAAAGACAGTACCCAATTGACAAAATCAGAAATGAAAAGGGAGATATAACAACAGAAACCAAGGAAATACAAAAAAAAATCATCAGATCCTACTACAAAAGTCTATACTCAACACAACTGGAAAATCTAGATGAAATGAATAATTTTCTATACAGATACCAACTACCAAAGTTAAAACAGAATCAGATAAATCGGTCATTAATATTCTCCCAACCAAAAAATGACCAGGAACAGATTGGTTTACTACAGAGTTCTATCAAACCTTCAAAGAAGACCGAATACCAATACTCCTCAAAATATTGCACAAAATAGAAACAGAAGAAACTCTACCCAACTCCTTCTATGAAGCCACAATCATTCTGATACCTAAACCACACAAACACCTAACAAAGGAGGTGAACTTCAGACCAATTTCCCTTATGAATATGGATGCAAAAATACTCAATAAAATTCTCGCAAACCAAATCCAAGAACACATCAAAACGATCATTTACCACAATCAAATTAGGATTTATCCAATGGATACAGGGATGGTTCCATATACAGAAATTCATCAATGTAATCCACTACATAAACAAACTCAAAGAAAAAAAACATATAATAATTTCTTTAGATGCTGAGAGTGCATTTGAAAAATCCAACATCCCTTAACGATAAAAGTCTTGGAAAGATCATGAATTGAAGTCCCATACCTAAACATAGTAAAAGCAATATACAGTAAACCAGTAGCCAACATCAAACTAAACGGAAAGAAACTTGAAGCAATCCCACCTAAATCAAGGTCTAGACAATGCTGCCCACTGTGTCCCTACATATCCAATATTGTACTTGACATCCTAGCCAGAGCAATTTGACAACAAAAGGAGGTCAAAGGGATAGAAACTGGAAAGGAAGAAGTCAAAATATCACTATTTGATGATGATTTGATAGGATTCTTAAGTTATCCCAAAAATTTCACCAGAGAACTCCTAAACCTGATAAACAATTTCAGCAGAGTAGCGGGATATAAAACTAACTAACAAATAAGTGCCTTCTAATCAAAGGATGAAACAGGCTGAGAAAGAAATTAGGGAAACAACACCCTTCTATATAATAATAACTTCAAGTCTCTGAAGAAAGAAATTGAAGTTCTCAGAAAATGGAAAGATCTTCCATGTTCATGGATTGGCAGGTTTAATATAGTAAAAGTAGCCATCCTACTAGAAGCAATCTACACATCAAATGCAACTCCTTTCAAAATTCCAAATCAATTTTTCATATACTTAGAAAGAGCAATTTGCAAATTCATTTGGAATAACAAAATACCTAGAATACTGAAAACTATTTTCAACAATAAAAGAACTTCTAGGGGAAATCAGCATCCTGGACCTCAAGCTGCACTACAGAGCAATTGTGATAAAAACTGCATGTTATTGGTACAGTGACAGGCAGGTTGATCAATGGAATAAAATTGAAGACATAGAAATGAATCCACACACCTATGGTCACTTGATCTTTGACATCGAGCTAAAAACCTCCATTGGAAAAAAGACAGCATTTTCAAAAAATGGAGCTGGTTTATCTGGTGGTAAACATATAGAAGAATGCAAATAGACCCATTATTATCTCCTTGTACAAAGCTCAAGTCCAAATGGATTAAGAACCTTCACATAAAACTAGATACACTCAAACTAATAGAGGAGAAAGTGGGGAAGAGCCTTCAGCATATGGGCACAGGGGGAAATTTCCTGAACTGAACACTAGTGGCCCATGCTCTAAGATTAACAATTAACAAATGAGTCCTAATAAAATTGCAAGGCTTCTGTAAGGCAAAGCACATGGTCAATAGAACAAAATGGCAACCAACAGATTGAAAAATAGACCTTTACCAACCCTATATCCTAAAGAGGGCTAATATCCAATATATAAAAAGAACTCAAGGAATTAGACTCCAGAGAACCAAAATAACCCTATTATAAAAATGGCAAACAGATCAAAGCAAAGAATTTTCAACTGAGAAATACTGAATGGCTGAGAAGAACCTAAAGAAATGTTCAACATCCTTAGTCATCAGGGAAATGCAAATCAAAACAACCCTGAGACTCCACCTCACACCAGTCTATTGGGTCCCTCCCTTCCTGCCTCAACTCTGAGAAATCGAACCTTGCAACCAGAGACTCAGCTCACACCTGCTGTGCCAAGACAAAGGCCCACTGCTCTGAGTTCTTCCTTCAAGGATTCCAGAGAAAGGTGCACCTGCTGGCTGCTACATCTGCTAGCTGAAGACATCAGCTACTGACCTCCTCCCCCAATGTGGGCTGCACCTCCAACCTCTCCCCGGAGCGGAGACCTGCAGGACATCCTGAGCCACCGCCCTCAAGAACTCAGGTCCTGTAGCCCGGCTTTCCTGACTCTTTCCTGACTCCTCCCAAACTGCTTATATTATGCAAATGTCACTGTAACCTAGAGATCCAGTTTTCACTTTCCCCGTGTACTTATAAATACTGATCCCCAAAAAGTAAAGTTCGAAGCCTTGATTGGGACACAACTTGGCTTCGAATTCTTTTGTTCTCGAACTCTGTGTTTCAGGACTTTCTTCTCCCTTCAGTCAAGAGAGAACCCGGTTCATGAAACTTTGGGACAGTTTCACCAGTCAGAATGGCTAAGATCAAAGTGATAGCAGATGCTGGAGAGGATTTGGAGAAAGAAAAACATTACTTCATTGCTGGTGGGATTTCAGGCTGGTACAACCACCCTGGAAATCAGTTTGGTGGTTCCTCAGGAAACTGGACATAGTACTACCTGAGGACCCAGCTATATCACTCCTGGGCATATACCCAAAAGATACTCCAACATATAACAAGGACACATGTTCCACTATGTTCATAGCAGCCTTATTTGTAATAGCCAGAAGCTGTAAAGAACCCAGATGTCCCTCAACAGAGGAATGGATACAGAAAATGTGGTACATTTGCACAATGGAGTACTACTCAGCTATTAAAAAGAGTGAATTTATGAAATTCTTAGGCAAATGGATTAGACTAGAAAATATCATTCTTAAATGAGGTAACCCAATCACAAAAGAACACACATGATATGAACTCACTGATAAGTGGATATTTGCCCCAAAACTCAGAATATCCAAGATAAAATTCGCAGACCACACTGAACTCAAGAAGAAGAAAGAGCAAAAGGTGGATGTGTTGGTCCTTCTTAAATGGGGGAACAAAATACTGATGGAAAGAAATACAAAGACCAAGTGTGGAAGAGAGACTGAAGGAAAGGCCATCCAGAGACTGCCCCACCTCCAGATCCTTTCCATAGACAATCACCAAACTCAGACAGTATTGTAGATGCAACAAGTGCTTGCTGATAGGAGTCTGATATAGCTGTCTCCTGAGGGGTTCTACCAGTGCCTGACTGTGACCCTCCCGCCTGAGGGCTGATTCTTGAGATCCTGCCTGCCTCAGATAACCACACCTCTTTGCCTACCTCCTGCTAATTGCCTCGCCTCTCTCCTGGTTCCAGTTACATCAGAAATCCCACCTCCAGAGACTGAAGAATAAGTTGCTGATAGGACCAGGTTGCTGATGAACTTGTGGGAGGGGTTTTGCCTTACTTATTCTACCTGTTGGCTTATAACAAGGAGAAGTGAATGAAAGATGGCTGATTGAAACACATTCGTGTTTGGCTAATTTTTACGAACCTTCCATGTGGTTCAGGTAACACAAAATGGCTTTCTAGGTCCCTGATCCCAATCCAGAAAACCCATTTGTATTTGAGGCTGCTGGACAGCAACAGATGGCATCCCAAATGTGTGGCTGGATTGAAGAGGAAAGGGTCCCCCGCTACTTCAAGAGAGCTCTCTTTAAAAATAAATATAAAGATGGTACAGCCAGGGTGCCAGGATAAGGTATGGCAAGTTGCTGGGGTATAAATCCTCCCTGGAAGTGGACATATAGCCCAAGAGAGACGAGTCGTATGGCACTGGCTGCGGGCCGCTCCGAAGCTCACTGCTCTGCCCTTCCTGTGGCTCTATCGGAAGAAAGTCCTAGTCCTTGTTCAATGTTGCATGTTGCATGTAGGTTTGTCTGTCTGTCTTGTCTTGTCGAGTGAATGCTATGTCTTATTTTGCATCTTTGTCTTGAGGGGTTTTACATGTGGGCAAAATGGCGGCATAGGCCAAAACACGGTGGCCGTGGGACCTGACCTGGCCTGCTTCCTTGGGACCCCCCCCCCC
>JADRCD010066982.1:0-40091 GCA_019843815.1 Montemys delectorum | reverse complement strand
TTTTTTTTTTTTTTTTTTTTTTTTTTTGAGACAGGGTTTCTCTGTGTATCCCTGGCTGTTCTGGAACTCATTCTGTTGACCAGGCTGGCCTCGAACTCAGAAATCTGCCTGCCTCTGCCTCCCAAGTGCTGGGATTAAAGTGTGTGCCACCTCTGCCCGGCTCCATATTTCTCTTAAAAGGAGAAATATTGTGTCATTAATTCCCCTTTATCAAAATACAGTAATAAATACATTGTAAAAAAAAAAGGATTTTCTTCCCAATTTTTACATTATTGATATTTTCTCACAGCAATGCTGCATTTAGACATTAATTTATGCAGATTTTCAGTTTCATTATTTTTACAACCATCCAACCAAGATGTTCATAGATCAAGAAAAATAAACACTGTATATGAAATTCAATTATAAGTGACCTACTTAGATAATTTCTCCATGTTACTCTCAAATTAAAAAATAAACATTTAATGCTAATGCATGAGATGAAGAACACAGAAGTAGACATTTTTTAAATATAGCTTATGCCTTGAATATTTAATCACATAAGCTGGCGATCCACTGGATAATTTGATATATCAATTAGTACTATCAGCATTAAAGTATCTGCTACTATTTTTAGCATCTGTATTGCAGTTAGTAGAATAACCAATGAGGGAAAATCTTTGCCTCAGGAATTCAGTGGAAGGCTGCCACAAGACAGCCTTTATGCTGTAAGCACTATTCAGACACAACAAGGAAACTGTCAGAATTTCTTGACATCACAATTTCCTTATCCCTTTATCTAGACACTTAGACTGTCTCCTTCTCTTGGGTATTGCAAACAATGCTGTGGTGAAAAGGGAGGAGGAGGATATTTTTAGAAAGGAAGTGATTTTGTTTCCCTTGAGTAGATGTCCAGAAAAGAATTGCTGGATCATACAGAAATGCTATTTTTAAGTATTTTATGTGCCCCCATGCTGTTTTCCACAAGTGTTCTATCAATCTACAGTTCACCATCTGGGTACCAGAGTTCTCCTTCCTCTTGTCTTACTCCTACCACCAACTCTTCTTTTTGATGATGGCAATTCCAAGAGCAGTGAGGTGTGCAATGTAATTAACAATGCAAAAGCACTCGAATACACAGAAGAATTGAGGAGTGGCAGTTCCGTTATCACAGGATGAGTGGGGGAAGGCTAGTCTCCCAGGTTTAGAGTACCTCGGAGTCTCATTCTGTTCTCTAAAGAACAATGACAGGTTAGGATGAATTTGTCGGCATTATTGTAGAATGTCTATGGTGCTAACTGGACTCATTTAGAGATGATGACAAATAGTATTTTCATATTTTATTTGTATACTTGAAGACTTTAAGTGTAACTCAAAGTTCCATATGGGCATCTATTATATGTCTTATCTTATTTCTAGCCTCCACAGAATGAACATCTGGTTTGTGGCAATACTACTGGTTGAATTGGATCTGAAAGTAGAATTACAACATACATACTGAGAAAGTGCTGAGGCACACTGTAGGTCATTCAATTCAAGAGAGACTTTCCTAGGGAGCAAATATCTGAGATGGGAGCTCTAGAAGGTCTAAGAGAACCTTGACACACAAAGATCTAAATTCTTGCTCAGACTGATGTAGGAAACTTTCTAGACAGAATGTAGATGGGTTCCACCCCACGAGAGTTATACTTTCCTTGTTTTTGGCTATTTCCTTCAGTCTACACAAAACTTCCTCATACTTATCCAGTTCCTGACCATCCATGTCATCCCATCATCAAAACTCTGTATTTTCTCACAGGTTCATGTTCTGTTAGATGACTCTTTGCCATTCCTGATTCCTCTGGAAATAATGGCCTCTTTTTGTATAATTGTCACAAATACACACACACACACACACACACACACACACACACACACACACTATAGGAATGCTGAGGGCAAGGAAAAACTCCTCCCAAGGGATCAACTCCCTAACTGGTTATCCAACAATAAGCAGTCGGCCCTGAAACCCTATGCATACAAGTAACACAATGATTGATATATACAAGTAATACAATAATTGAGTAGACTTCATATATTTATTTATATATTAAATACATAGAGAGATTTTTCTTTACATGTTATATTTCTTTATATATATTTCTTCTAATATGTCATCAAAATTTAAAGATATTAAAACTAATTTAATGATAAACTAACATTTTTATAAAATGGTAAAAAGAAAAAAGTAATATTAATTTATCAATAACATAATCTTATTGCTCTTTTGATGCAACCAGATCATAAATGATCTACTGAGCAGTTATGTACACTGAGGACTACAGTGAAATGTAGATGTGAAGACTACCATTCCAAACAAGCCCCATGCTGACATAGTTCAAGTTTCCTTAAATGCCTGCTTGTTCTTTTCTAAAAAAAACTCCTAAGTAACAATCATATGTCCTAACTTAGTATTTGTTTTTGAGTCTTCACATAGGCCAATTCTTTTACAGTAAAACAAAAGATAGTTGAACACGTAGTAGAAAAACTTTACAGGACTTCATTTCATGGTCAGTGAATCCAGCATGCACTTTAAAAATTGGGAGGTTTATCAGCTCATGTATGGATTATCAGTGTTATGTTCTTTTCTCTTCCTTCAGTGGATTCTTTGACTACTCAACAGCCTGTGATCCCAAAAGATGAGACCAAAATGCAGGAACACTCAAGACAGACAAATAAACAAGCTGTGAAAACACACAACAGAACCAATCAACACTGGGTCTTCCTCCTCCTATGATACTGAAGAACTTAAACAGTTATCATAGAAGCAAGCAAAGAAGGAAGGAAGAAAGAAAGAAAGGAAGGAGGGAGACAGGGAGAAAAGTAGGGAGGGAGGGAGGAAGGAGGGATCCCCAAAAAAAGCCGCCTGTTAAAAAACACCGCCTACTAACACTGGAAATATCAGTTTCGGGAAAGGGTTGTTTCTGAATTTTCAAATTAACTGAAGTATGACAGCTACTATCACAGAATCATAAAATGCCTGATAGGTCATTATTATTTCTGATATTAACAATGTCCTGCATCACTGAGAAAAAACTTTAGAAAAGAGAAAGCAAGATTATGCATCTCAGCTGATCCAATGGGGGAAAAAAAAAAAGGATTTTTATCCAAATGAATCACTGAAGATTCATTAAGTCTTTCATGTTCAAGCTACCTGAGCAAAGGAAAATGCTTAGGACTGGGGATGTTACTTGTTATTACTGTTATTTGTTTGTATGTGTTCAATTTTTAAAAATAATTTATCTCTTTTATCTCTAGAACTGCTGAACCTCTTGCTATAAAGTACTCAAAAGTTATATTCTGGGGGACAGGGTTAATTTTATAGATACAATTAAAGGTTATTCAGCTAGACTTCAGAAATTTCAATGTAGATGTCACATATCAGAATTTTAAAATATAATTTTAACCTAATGTAAATAATATTTTTTGAGAAAACAATATTACTGAAGAGTCAAATCCTAGGCTACTTGTCACATTTCCACTTCCTCTTTCCCCAGTAAATAAGAAATTCCACTGTGAGCTTCAATCCATCTCATAAAAGTGCTTCATTTTAAACTAACTTATGCCTGCAATACTAATTCTTTGTATCATTCACCCAGAACTTCAAGTAGAAGTAATATCAGGACAGGCACATGATATCCTATAGTTTTAATATAAATAATGTTATTTTGCAAAACAGATTAATTTTACAGATGCTTTTAGGTGAGTCTTGACTGGTCTTGCCATTTCTACTTATCTCATTAACATTACATTACAACCAACTTTCTGATAATAATCTCAGAATATCCTGGGATCTGATTTGCTTTTTACTAAACTGAGATGCCAATCTTATCTGTCCAAAGGGACTGGAAAATTGTGTGATCAAAACTAGAGAGCAGTTGTGGTATCTGGCCGTAGATCTAAACCCATATGGTCTTCGTCTTCCTGTACAATGCTTCTCTTAATTGTGTTTTATTAGGAGACCAGTTATGCTAACAGCTTTCTCTGGAAACACAAACCCTTGCAGCAAATAGCTATCTGATCCTCTCCTCTAAGCATTTCTTCCCATGCAAATTGACACAATAGGAGAATATATCACCACTAATCTTCTTGCCTAATTGCTCCGGTTTGGATTCCATGTTTTTTCAAATCTGTAATACATGCTTCAAGGAAAGATGGTATTTTTTCCTTTTTATTATATCTATGTGCGTACACATGCATGCACTAATGCCATCACAGTAGTGAGGGAGTCAGAGGACAACTTGAAGGAGCTAGTTCTCTACTTCTATCATGTGGATTCTGGTGATAAAACTGAGAACACCAGGCTTGGGAGACAGGCAACTTTTACCTGCTTACCCAACTCACCTGGCCTTCTTTCACCACTTTTTATTCTAGTTTTGACATTTGACACTGAAATAAGATGTAGCTCAGATAAGTATAGAGCCAGAGAGGGTGTTTTATTTTATGTTTATGAGAGATTTGCCTACATATATATGTGTGCATCACATATCTTCCTGGTGCTTACAAAGGTCATACCAGGAAAAACAAATAGAAACAAACAAACAAACAAAAACCCTTTTGTTGTTGTTTTTTGTTTGTTGGTTTGGTTTTTTTTTTTTTTTTCAAGACAGGGTTTCTCTGTGTAGCCTTGGCTGTCCTGGAACTCACTCTGTCAACAGGCTGGCCTCGAACTCAGAAGTCTGCCTGCCTCTGCCTCCCAAGTGCTGGGATTAAAGGCGTGCGCCACCACTGCCCAGCAAACAAAAACTCTTAAAGCTAGAGTTAGAGATGGTTTTAAGCTCTTATATGGGTGCTAAAAATCAGACCCTAGTTTTCTGGAAGAGCACTCTGCCAATGCCTGCCTATCCCTCTTCCCCCTCCCCCTCCCCCTCCTCATACCCCAGTGAGGATTCTGAATCCTCTATATAGTTAACATACCAGTTACTCCATGTTCTTATCAGATACTGAGAATTATATCCTATTGAAATTCAGAGGCCTTCTTCCTTCATGTAATTACTCACTTCAAAGGTTAAGATTATATTATTAAATCTGGCTGCTTCTATAAACATTAAAAAACAAAAATTCAAAAGAGTCCCTTTAAGATATTAGATATCAAGACAGTATTTTCATCAAAATAGATATGCTCACCTGGCCCATTTATTTATTGATTTGCCAAACGATCATCTGAATAAAAAAGAACTATAACAGCCCTGAGCTGCTACAAATGATTCCATTAAGTCTCAACTATATCTAAGCACAACTGAAGGGCTGGAGAATTTTAGGATTTTAAAATAAGAGGATTTAATAGAAATGTATCAGTAGGAATGTATAATGTATAACCTTTACCTAAATGTCATGGAAAACCTCTGTAAGGAGCCAAGAATGTAGACTAGCCAGTTTCAGGAACTTGCTGGCCACAAAGCCCCCACCCCCACCCCCACTCCCAGTTAGGTCCAAGAACAAAAATCAGGATATGAGCCATCTGGGTGGTTCCAGGGAATGGTCAGCCATAAAGTGAATAGCATTGACCAAACCACATTCTTGTAAATAATGAGTGTGTAGGATGTTTTCCTTATGACCCTGACTCAATCAGGGGTTGGGTCCCTTTAGAATTTTCCACTGTTTTTTGTTATGTTTCCTTGGTAATTCCCTCACCCCCCTAGTTTGTGGTTTTTCCCTTTAAATATCCCTCACTTCTTGTGCTCAGGGTGGAGCTCCTCTGCCCCTTGCAAGGGTTACAGCTCATCCCCAGTATATTGGCTTCCCCTCCTCCCCCTGAATAAACCTCATGCTGTTGCATCAAGATCGGTCTCTTGGGAGTTATTGGGTGGCTGTGTCATCCTGAGATTTGAGTGAGGGTCTCCCCAGCTCTGGGGGTCTTTCACAACCACCTGTGTCTTAAAATCTGTGCTTAATAAGAATGATATTTGGAGTCTTTTGAAACAGCATGTAAGTGGATCACAATAAGGGACTTTGACATTTTGGAGTGCATTAAATAATGTTCCTTTAAGGATCATCTGTTAGAATTTACTAAAGACTGAATGTTTGTGAACAGTGCTCAAGTTATTGAATTCCTACACATCCTCCACTGTTATCAACTGGGTAACTGTTGACCCATCAAGCTATGAAACTGACATTCACAGAACACTCCACCATCAAAGTCTTATGTGTGTGTTTTTGCTGATAGAAAGCCTTGAGGGCAGAAGTAATTTACATGGCACAAATGACAATGGCCTCACTTAATACACTCCCAAATATTTCCTGGTTGCCACTCCTCTTCCATAAAAGATTGACTACAACAAACTACTTGAGAAACCTTTAACTACTGCCTCTTGTTTCCCATGCATCTTCTTAACAAAGTATTGAAGACTTTGACAATGACCAACTTTGCTTAACATGTTCCAAATGTGGACTTAAGATGTTCTAAATGTGGAAAATGTGTAAATCTCAATTATTTTTTAGGTCAAAGAAAGACGATTAGGATTTCAAAGCCAAGTTCAGCTACATTAGACTCCATATCACTTTTTATGGCAACACACACCCAAAGTTCCAGGTAGATTTTCTCTTTTTTTATTTTGGAATTTTTATTGGGATGGTTTTGAATAGATGGACATTTGGGAGAGAAATTTCATATTTATGAACAACATAAAAAACGGTTCACATATCCCTTGATTCTAGACTTTGTTGTTGTTGTTTTGTTATGTTTTGTTTGTTTGTTTGAGTATTTTTTTTTTGGTTATTTGTATCTCATAAGATGTACTAAGAACATAATTTTTTATTGGTTATTTTATTTATTTACATTTCAAATGTTATCCCCTGTCCGGAGTTCCCACCCAGAATCCCCTTATGCCATCCCCCCTCCTCTTGCTTCTATGAGGGTTTGCCCTCACTCACCCACCCAATCCCACCTCCCCTCCCTCACATTCCCCTACACTGGGGCATCGAGCCTTCATAAGTCCAAGGGTCTCTCCTCCCATTGATGCCCAACTGTGCCCTCCCTGCAGCCTGGAGCAGGCTGATTCAGACCTTGCTTTGCCACAGCTGGCTAGCCCACGTAGGGTGGAGTCTTCTGACCTAGGTGAAGTCTGTTGTACTGCCATGTCTGCAGCTTCCTACCAGAAGCCACCACCTGCTGAGGTGCTGTGCCTGTCTGCCTGACTAATTCCTGACAAGCAACAAGACACTGATGAGGTGACAAGATCCTGGTATAGAGGGGGATGGGTCCCCTCCCTTTATATACTTAGACTCTTAAGTAAACACTGGACCTTGACCAGAAATTTTGTCTTGGCCTCATTATTCTTCTCTTACCACTCCCCCCACCATGTAGCCCCATCTTTCCTTTCTAGACTCAAGTAACCCATGGCCGCTGGTGGCTACACCAGACAAGGCCATTCTCTGCCATATGTATGGCTGGAGCGATGGATTCCTCCATGCGTACTCCTTGGTTGGTGATTTAGACCCTGAGAACTCTGGTTGGTTGATATTAATGTTCTTCCTATGGGGTTGCAAACCCCTTCAGCTCCTTCAGTCTTTTCTCTAACTCTTCTATTGCACATTCCATGATCAGTTCAATGTTTGACTGTGAGCATCCACCTCTGTATTTGTCAAGCTCTCACAGAGCTTCTCAGGAGACAGCTATATCAGGCTCCTGTCATCATGCATTTCTTGGCATCTTAATGTGACTCTAACCAAGCAAGTGAAAGATCTGTATGGCAAGAATTTCAAGTCTCTGAAGAAAGAAATCGAAGATCTCAAAAAATGGAAAGATCTCCAATGCTCGTGAATTGGCAGAATTAATATAGTAAAAATGGCCATCTTGCTGAAAGCAATATACAGATTCAACTCAATTGCCATCAAAATTTCAACTCATTTCTTCATAGAGTTAGAAAGAGAAATTTGCAAATTCATCTGGAATAACAAAAAACCCAGGAAAGGGAAAACTGATCTTAACAATAAAAGAACTTCTGGGTGAATCACCATCCACGACCTCTCAAGCTGTACTACAGAGCAATTGGGATAAAAACTGCAAGGTATTGGTACAATGACAGGCAGGAAGATCAATGGAATAGAATTGAAAACCCAAAAATGAACCCACACACCTATGGTCACTTGGTCTTTCCAGTAGAAAAAGGACATTTTCAACAAATGGTGCTGGTTCAAGTGGAGGTCACCATGTAGAAGAATGCAAATTGATCTATTCTTATCTCCTTGTACAAAGCTCAAGTCCAAGTAGATCAAGGACCTCCACATAAAACCAGATTCACGAAAACTAATAAGAGAAATTGGGGAAGAGCCTCGAACACATGGACATGGGAAATTTTCCAGAACAGAACAGGGGAAAATTTCCTGAACAGAACAGGCTTATGCTCTAAGATTAAGAATTAACAAATGAGACCTCACAAAATTGCCAAGCTTCTGTAAGGCAAAAGACACTGTCGATAGGACAAAACGGCAACCCACAGATTGGGAAAAGATCTTTACCAATCCTACATTGGATAGAAAACTAATATCCAATATATACAAGGAACTCAAGAAGTTAGACTCCCAGACAATCAAATAACCCTACTGAAAATAGGGTACAGAGCTAAACAGGTACAAT
This sequence comes from Montemys delectorum, assembly GCA_019843815.1. Classification (NCBI taxonomy): domain Eukaryota; kingdom Metazoa; phylum Chordata; class Mammalia; order Rodentia; family Muridae; genus Montemys; species Montemys delectorum. The sequence continues at coordinate 31,495 of JADRCD010066982.1, read as the reverse complement.
GTTAGTTAGGCAAAGACCATCCCTTATTTGACAGATGACATCCACTCTAACAATGCCTCTAAGATTCATTCACATAGGTTTCCATTCTAATCAAATGTTTAAGCAGTGGGTAGAGATTCAAGATTCCAAAAGACTCTCTTCTGAGCTATGTTGTGGTTTAGGATGAATGAATGAATGCTTTGGAGGGAGGAATCTTCTAAGACAAAAGAAGGAAATTCTGTCAGGTAAGTTCTGGTAACATCTCTTGCAGCACTTTTGGAAGTCCTTTTCAGTATGGTAGCTTATATAGGCAGGTTCTATGGCTCCTTTCACAGAATGTCAACTGAATGGTACGTAAACTGTGTATAACAAAGAATGTCATGGTATTCCTATACTGCTTCTCTTCTGGCACATATTTCTAATTTTAAGTCAGATAACTGTCCATTACCAGCCCTGCATGCTATTCACTTGACAAAGTGGCAGGCACAGCACTGAAGTCTACCGAAGCAATTTCTGTTTTGAGTCAGTTTTCCAAAGTTTCTGACTACACCAATGGCATAAAGCCCTGTTCACACATCTCTAAGTGTCTCATGCTTGGATTAGTTAGTAAGAGAAGTCCAAGGAATAGACATTGGAGGGATGTAAGACCCACTTAAATTTTCCCCACAGCTCCCTGTAGTGCAGTGGATAAGATGAAGGGCTTAGAGCTATCATGCTATGAGGAACAGGGAGTCCTCACAAAGCTTTAAGGCAGGCTATTTGAGTTAAAGGTACCTGACTAAGCACCACCTTCTTATCCTGCAGGCAAAGGATGAAGTAAACTTTGATAGTCTTTAAGATATTCCACAAAGTTCCTTAGCAACCAGGTTCTATGGCAAACAACTTTGTCTTGCTTTAGAGAAGCGAAATCCTAATTTTACCCTTACGTGAATTTTCCAATTACATAGAAGTTTGTGTTTTGATAGATTTTGATATTCCAACAATCTTGTGAAAGCTCCTAAATTAAGGTCTCAATAATTCCTAGCTTTGCAGGCAATTTCTTCATTTTCTATCTCTTACATAAGGGGAGAACATAATTTTACCTCAGAAAACAAGGAAAATGAAATCATGTTACATTCTAGAGCAAGGTTGACAGTAAAAACAGTTAAATCTACGGTAACAATTGTATTCATTAATATTAAAATTCTAGCGTCTTTTTGCTAGCCCAGTTTCTATGCTAACAGTGGCCATGGTACAGATTTTCTCATCAAATAGCACAGTTCAGTGGTCAATTCTTCTACACATGAAGATTCTCAGCAGTCTTGAGTCCAAGCTCCTCTAAGCATCTCAGACAATGTAAACTCAACCATATATTGTGTCTGGTTTTCTCCCTAAAACTGTTTTCACATTTATCAAAGTTTGGATCATGTATGTTCTTTAGTCACTTTCTGTGTACTTTACTATATTTGCTTGGGTTTCCTGGCCACAATCAATCTTAATTTCTTTTCTTCTTTTCCCTTTCCTTGTTGACCTTCCAAGAGATAAAAATTGTTCAGAGAAAGTTAAGGATAAACTGAGCCTTGGCCCTGGATTTCATGTTTTAAAAATCAGAATGGGTGCAGTTATCATTGTTGAATCTTCTCATTGTGCTAATCAGGTACTTTGGGCTAATAAAAACGTCAGCATTCTACCTTAATAAAAACTATTATCTACATATTAAGTGAATGCATGTGCAAATACACAAGAATACCTAAGAATATCACATATCTAAAATTCTATGATAAAAACTGCAGACATTTGGCACATCTATTATTTATCGGCACAGCAATCCAGTAGGTATCCACATCTCCAATTCTTAATTTTGCAAAGTGGACTGCTAATGGCAATATTGGTGAAAAACAAAAACATAAAAAGTATAAATACATGAGCAATACACACTTAAAATAGTGCTTAGATGATATTTTATTGTAATTTCCATTTTTCTTTTCTTTATATTGTTTGGATCTGCATTCAGCTTCACATGATGCCCCCTTTGCTACAACACTTCACTGATTTTTTTTCTAAGTCTGTAAATTCTATGCTCCTTGTACTGGCTGGTTTTGTGTCAACTTGACACAAGCTGGAGTTATCACAGAGAAAGGAGTTTCAGGTGAGGAAATGCCTCCATGAGATCCAACTGTAAGGCATTTTCTCAATTAGTGATCAAGTGTGGAGGGCCCAATTGTGGGTGGTGTCATCCCTGGACTGGTAGTCTTGTGTTCTATAAAAAAAAAAAAAAAAAGCTGAGCAAACCAGGGGAAGCAAGCCAGTAAGTAATACTCCTCCATGGCCTCTGCATCAGCTCCTGCTTCCTGACCTGCTTGAGTTGCAGTCCTGACTTCCTTTGGTGATGAACAGCAATATGGAAGTGTAAGCTGAATAAACCCTTTCCTCCCTAGCTTGCTGCTTGGTCATGATGTTTGTGCAGGAATAGAAACCCTGACTAAGACAATCCCTGATCTACTAATATAGCTTTCTATTCCTATCAACTGCTGCTTTTAAAATCCAACAAAATAAAAGAAATATACTTAGGTATTTTCTTGTGAAATCTAAATATTTGAAGAGAGTTTTGAAGGCAAAAACTATTGGCTATAAAACATCTTGAAAGTCCTTCTGAAGGCCTCATCTGGGTTCTAAGCATCTCTGTTGATAAATCCTGCTCCTTACTTAGGTATCAAGATCTCTACATTTCTGTTGACTCTTTAGTCATTTTGTTTGAAATGCAGTTGATTATTGTTTGTTGTTTTATAAGTAAGAAGGTAGAAGATTCTAGACTGCCATTTTACTGACATCTCACTTAAAAAATAAATACAGACCTAAATATAGAGAATAAAATTTTATTTAATTGTATAATAAATATTCAAATCATTTAAGGTTGATTTAAAACTATACAGTAAATATACGCTAAGATATATAATCTTATGAATCCAATATACCCCAAATTTATTTCAATGCATTAAACAAGAGAACAGTGAGATCAACATCTCCTACAAAAATGGAGCCTAATTCCAGACTTCTGGAAGGAACAGTAGATATGGAGTTGATGCATGAACAGTTTATGTTGAGGCATGTAACTGACATGCATTACTTTTGCGCACATTGGACTGGTTGCTTAAAACCATTCCTGTTTGTAACAAATAACAAGCAAATGTCTACACAGGAAGAAAAAAAGTTTAAATGTGTACAGTAGAGGATTGCAAATTCGATCATCAATAGGAGGAAAGGACCTCGGCCTTGTGAAGATTTTGTGTCCCAGTGTAGGGGAATGCCAGGGCCAATAAGTGGGAGAGGGTGGGGTGGCAGGCATGGGGAGGGGGGAGGCAACAGGAGTTTGTTCTTGTTGTTTTTGTTTGTTTGTTTGTTTGTTTGTTTGTTGGAGGGGAAACTGGGAAAGGAGAAATGAGTATGGGATCCCCAGTGGCATCCCCAATGGAGGAGTTAGAAAAAGAACTGAAGGAGCTGAAAGGGTTTGCAACCCCATAGAAAGAACAATATCAACCAACCAAATCCCCTCCCCCGAGCTCCCAGGGACTAAACCACCAAACAAAGAGTACACCTGGAGGGACCCATGGCTCCAGCTGCATATGTATATGTACATGTATATGTACATGTACATGTACATGTATATGTATATGTAGCACAGGATGGCCTTGTTGGACATCAATGGGAGGAGAGGCCCATCAATGGTCCAGCAATGGCTCTATGCTCCAGGGAATTTGAGGGCAGGAAGGCAGGAGTGGGTGGGTGTGAGAACACCCTCATAGAAGCAGGGGGAGGAGGGATGGGATAGGAGGTTTCTAGGGGTTGGGGAGAGTAACAGGGAATGGGAACAACATTTGAAATGTAAATAAAGAAAATATCCAAGAAAAAAAATGCTTCTTTTTTAAAAAGTCTTATTTTCCAAGCTCTTGGGTTATTATTGATACTGAACTTCAGCACACATTTCAGATCTATATATACATTTTGATCTCCCAATGCACTCACATAATTTCTTAAGAAATATGATATAACTTGCTTTCTTATCTGAATGTAATTCATAATGATTTGTAAATAATGGAACAGTGCTCCATAATGCACCTCTTTAAATGTATCTTTAATATAAATGTTACCATCAGGGCATCCAAAGCCTGTGGTGACGCATGGACGGGTCCACAGACCTGTTGGCAGGGCAACAGCCGCCATATTCCCAGAATCCATTGGGCTTACCTCCCACCTTTACCTGCGGCCACTAAGTCAAAACCCATGTATACACAGGGAACATTCCTCCATCTCTCTCTCTCTCTCTCTTCCCCTCCTGTATTTCTGCTACTGCCCCCTCTCTCCTTCTCAATTAAACCTCTTACATGCGGAACTGTTTGGGCTTAGTGTGGTATGTTCTGACGTGACCCGCTGTTCTAACACATTAATAATTATCTTCAATCAAAAAACATATTCACATTAAATCAACTATATTTAGAAGTCATGACACAATCATACTTGTTATTATGGTCCACAATGTAACAATCCTACTTGTTAATAATTACATTATTGCCTTTTCTATTTTTAAATTTTTTATTGTATTTTATTTATGTGTATGAATGCTTTGACTGCATGTGTGTCTGGGAACCACAAGCATACTTTGGTGTCCACCAAGGACAGAAGATAGTGATGGATCCTCTGAAACTGGAGATATAGGTGATTGGGAGCCACCATGTGGGCATGGTAATCAATCACAGATCCTCCGTAAGAGCAGCCTGTGCTATTAACCACATGATCACCTCTCCAGAACCACTACTGCCTTGCCTCAGTATTTTATATTTTGTGCATTTTGTGCTTAGTTTCACCATACTTTTTCACTGTTCTGGCCAATAAATTTTCAGTTCAAGTAAATTGCTAATAAAAGAACTCTGAACAAATTGTAAAAGAGAATATTCTCGTCTTGCCATACAATGGAGAAATGCAGATTAAATTTCACTTAAGCAGCACATCAATAATTTATAAAACCCTATCAATCTTACTTTCTTGTGCAGGATTGGGGAAAATGCATATTCTTTCTTGTTTTCTCTCATTTAAAGTAGTTTGGCTTCAGTGGAAGAGGATGTGCCTAATCTTGTAGAGACTTGATGCCCCAGGGAGATCCTGGGGGGCATGAGGTAGGGGTGGGGATAAGGGGTGGGGATAGTGGGTAGGAGGGTGGGAAGACCCTGTCAGAGGCAAAGGGGAGGGGAGATGGAGTGAAGAACTCTGGGGGGGGGGGTACAGGGAAGGAGGCAACATTTGGAATATCAATAAATAAAATAATAAAAGAATGATCAGAGGGTTCTTATCAATGCTACAGAGAATGCTGCAATGCTCTGTGAACATCAGCATTTTCATGTCTAAGGAGTCTGTAACAGACTGGTTGTTTCAGGAGGTAACACATTGTTTACCTAGTAAATAGTTTATTATATTTATACTTCTATTTTGGAAAACCAGAATATAAATTCTTATAAGAAGATTTATCCATACATGAGCTGGTGTGAGTCCCCTGACACATTCCGCAGAGGACTGCCTGGTCTGGCCTCAGTGGGAAAAGATGGTGCCTAACTCTCCAGAAAGACTTGAGGCCCCAGGGAGTGGAGAGGCCTGGTGGCAGCAGGGAACAAGACCAGAGAACATCCTCTTGGAGGTGTGGGGGAGGAGGAATGGGATAAGGAACTGAGGGAGGAGTGCGATCAGAACAGTGGCTGCAATGTAAAATAAAATAAAATAAAATAATTGTTAACCAAAAGAGGATATTTAAAAATTCCTGGAATATTCACAGAGAGTGAGTTGCTGTTGAAATGGAAAAGCTACATAATGACAATGGGTGGAGTGGCTCTGCCTGTGTCCTCCTTCCAGTCAGCTTCATCCAACTCATCAAAAATGAAATAAACCTAGAAATGTATGCACAAAGTATAACATTTAATTACATAATATAATCATGATAGCAGGAAATTTTGTTATACTCCTAAATATGTATGAATAAAACAAAATATATCATGGTATGCAATGCCTATAATGATAGAGTGGAACTTCAGCTCATAGCCTTCTTTAAACTTCATGTATACTGAAGTTTACCATTCACTTTATGCTTCATGTAGTCTCCTCTAGTTAACTGCTTAGGTTGATCTCTCTGCCTAAAAAACCTTTTCTTTTCTTACATCTCTTCCTGCATCTTTTGTCCTAGAATAATCATCAAAATGCCATCATGTTTCAAGATTTACACTTACTTAAACTTAAACTGAAGCAATCTTAGAGTTCTCTGAACTCCCAAAATATTTTCAGAGACATTCATTCAAAACTATATTGTACATTATAATCTTAATAGTATTCCACTACTATGTACTCATCTATAGTCCTCTGGAAATCATTTTTCCTGAAAACTTAAAGATGTCTTTTAATTATTTTTAATGATGTATATATGTCTCGAGTACAGGTATGTACTGTAAAGACCTGAGGAGGTCACAGGTGGTTGGATATCCTGAAATTGGGAGTTATAGCCAGTTGTGAGGCACCTGAAATGAGTACTAAAAACCAAACTCAGATCTTCTGCAAGAGTCATCTGTGCTCTTAACCACTGCCTCATCTCTCCGGATCCTGCCAAAAAGTTTCCTGGTTTTCTTGCAAAATATCTTGTTAATACTATACACTTAATTTTAAGTGCTGAAAATATTTAACTTGAAATATTATTTAATTTCAGAACACTGCTCTTCTGCCTTTGGATGTTTTTCCACAGGCAAAAAAGGCCATCTGCTGTATACACTATAGGATTTTAAAACCTTGAAGGATTTATCTGATGCAGAATACTTGTTGTGTAGCAAGTCCCTACAAATTGAAACATTCTATCATAAGTCTCAAAGAGCAGAAACTCCAAGTTTCACTGCTCTCACTTTCACCACCCAGTTACAGAAGCAGTAAATGATCGCCTGCTGTGGAGAAGACAGTTTCCTTCTTGAGTTACACAGTGCTCCATGGCAGCAGCTTTAGCCAGTGTTACCCAGCCTTTTCTCAAGCTCTCAACCATGCTCCAGTAAGCAATTCTTAAACCCTGGGCTTACTACACTGGAGTTTCGTGGGGTGAACAGGCAGAGGGTCATGTCTTCTCAGTATATGTCACATGACAACATTATATGGGTTACAGACTTGTTTTCATTGTAACCTGGACTGTATCCGAACTAGAATTAGTCCCGTAAAATTAGACATGCTGAGTTTCTAGGGAGGGACTGCTGTACCTTGATGATTCATTGAAATTCTACTTTTCAGCACAGAAAAGTATTTGGGGGTGTACATCTAAAATCTTTCTTTGAGGCAAGGATATATTAAGATTTGCCCCATTATGCACTTTAGATTTAACACACGGAGAGAAAGTATTATTCAGGCCTTGCTCAATGCTTTGATGAGGAGGCTCAGACTGCAGAGTGGGAAACTTACAAGAAAGACACAGAAAAAGAAAGAAAACAATATACAATATGAGATACAGTATGAGAGAAGCAAGTAAAATTCACACTTCAATTATGAAAGTTAAGTGCATTATTGATGACATGTTACTGCTCCTCATGACAACCTGTATCACTTGATCTGTGCATGAATGGAAAAATAAGAATTAGGAGGGAAGTGCCACTCGCTAAATACTCACCAAAAGTCTGTGCTCGTTTGAGTATGGGAGCTGCTTAGTATTCCATATTGAAAATAAATTGGAACATAAGCAGAAACATTTGTTAGCATCACCGTTAATGAAGAAGTTGAGATTGGGCACATGTGTGGAATTACAATGGCCCTGTCAGAGTCACACGTCAGGCTACCAGCTCTCCAACTCACAGCCTCCCTGCCGACACACTGCAAGCAAGCTCAAGTATGTAGTCAATATTATTGTTTTTCACCATGCCCCTTTTCTACTTGGTCTCTTTCTTTCCTTAGAAAACTGCAATTTAATATGTAAATACAGGTTCCAAAAACACACAGTAAATAGACTTTAAAAAATTTCCTCTCTTGGAACCCTGCAGGAGAGGAGGAAAAATGTTATTTGCATAGACATTATGCCATCTAGTCTCTTGTTTTTGCAGTACTCCTGAGTGTGCAACCAAGGTGTTTCTGTTTCTTGTGCCTTCACTTAGGCTCTTTTTATTTCTGTCTGCTTTGTGCAATTACAATGTGTTAGTTTTTGTTTTATCCTAATCCTATTTTGTTTTATTTTATTATTATCTCATAGAAGTCTGATTTTTTTTTCCTTTTTCTTTTTCTAATGAGAGAAAGAAATGTGGTCGATCCAGATGGGGTGGGGAGATCAGAGGAGCTGGGAGAGTAGAGGGAGGGGAAACTGTAGTCAGGATGTATTAATTAAGAAAATAAATCTGCTTTCTATAAAAGAAAACTTTACTCTCTTGAAGAAGTATAAAATAACAACAAGTACAGGTTACAGGAGCTAAATCTGTCTGTGGAGCAAAGCTCTAAGAAATCTGAGAAACGCTCAGAGATAGGGCTTAAGAGTCAACTTGGGGATGCTGGAAGGACTCCATAGAGCACGGTCTGCCACTGAGATGAGTTAGTAGTTTATGCTACTGAGACCCTCTGTAAGCACAAGTGTCTCCCAGCTTCAGAACTTGATTTAAATATACGATAGATACTTGAATAGATTTTTGGACCTTGGCTCTTCCGTGAATAATTCAGAAGAGAAAGTGATTGGATTTGCAATTTAAATTACAGAAATATGCAACCTTGCAAAAGAGAATTGTGCTCAAAAATACTGTGCTGAGGCCTCTAGTGGGTCTCAGGAAGCAGATGACCTAGGTCGAGTCACTGCTCCTCTGCCACAATACAGGGACTGAACAGCTGGACAAGTCAAATGAGCAAAGAAAAACACTACTTGTCAACTTTTTATTATTCAGTACGACTATATGAATTCAATGACCTTGATCTAATCTGCTGTCAACTGCTTATCTTTTACACATTTAGGAGAAGGTGGGGTGGTCAGTCAGTCTGCCACGGCCTTTCATAGAAGGCCACTACTGAGAGTTTTGCAGTGACCTCTGTGAAGAACACAGGAGCATGGAAGCGCATGGAAGCTGTCTTGTTCTAGACCTCAAGTATCTTTAACTATAAGAGAATGACAATTATGTACACGTAAATGTGCTCATTCCTGATTTGTGTCCTCTGGGGTGGCAGACGTGTAATTAATCCTCCATATGAACTGTATCAGACAGCACATCAGTCTTCGTTCTCAACATAGAACTAACCGGCTCAGGCGTGACAATGCTGGAGACAGCGTGTTTTGTTTTGGTGATCCTTTAGATGGCTCCTTGTTTCAATAAAGTCATACATTCAATATTAAATCACAGGGCAAACTGAGGTACACCTTAAAAGATAGGCCTAAGACAACTCAATCTTCCTCATAAAAAATACTGTTAGACAGCACAGACAATTCCTTCAGACTGAATTACATAAAAGCACATGGAATTCAATTTGGCAGGGTAGCTTTTCATGAATCCAAAAAGAAAAAGAAAGAAAGAAAGAAAAGAAAAAAACCAAACATTAAATATTTTGAGTCTGTTTATAATCTAATCTTAAAGTAATACCATTAATACACAAGTCAATAAACAATAAAGCATTTATTTAGCAATGGGTTTAATGAAATAAGAACAAAGTTTAGAATATGGTAGACTGCTACCACTTCTTATTCATGTTAAATAAAAATCATTTTATCTCTTTGGGCATCAACTTTCCTAATATGAAGTAGTGTGACTGTAGGAAAGAAACACAAATAGAAAAGAGCGTCACCAACAGAATTCTGAAGCGCTACTCAAATCCACACGTCAAATAATAACCATTGTCACAAACACATTGTCAATGTTATAATGAACTTTGACTATATTGTGAAAAAAAATTCTAGGAAGCCATGCTATATCAAATGCCTCTTAGATTTCCAAAACTGTTTTCAAGAATTTATTTGTATTTTAGATAGTCGAAACTGAGAGAACACCGTGGAAGAAACTAGAAACTAGAATACAGCATAAAACTACAAGAAAATCTCAGGAATGAAAAGATTATACAGAGAGTTAAATTAGGCAAAACGATGAAACATAAGGCAGAAAAGAAATTTCTATTTGTATTTTTCTCCTTCCTAGATACCACATAAACATTTGTCCATCACTGATACAAAAATAATGGTAGCATGCCAGTGACAGAGAACAGAAGAACTGACAGGCTTAAAAAAAAAAAAAAAACTTCATGAATCCTTAATTAAAAATTTACTTTAAAAATATCCTTCTCCTATATTAAAGTGTTTAAAAGATGGACATGTTTCACTAATCTGAAAAATTTGCAAAGATAAACATTTATAAATAACCCTAATTATTTATAGGTTCTATAACCCCAATTTTAAAGCAGAATAAAGAAAATGGTCATGGATGCAGACATACATTATTTCATAACTGAATATACAAATATGTTATATATGTATATACACATATATAAACATAAAATTCAGGAATAGAAAGAACTAGAAAGAGTCCTTACTTCTATTCTCCACCTAAATTAATGTGGAGGTCTTTGAAAACTTGCTAAGATTGTTTCCAAACACACAGTGAGCAAAAGTTAATTCAAATCAAAGACATGATGAGTCGGAAGTATTTCTGGCAGTGCTGTGGAGATATGTGTACATAAGGAAACATGTACACATCTGAATACTTCAAAGTATCTTTGGATTAGATTTTGTTGGGATGTGTGACTTTAAAAATGCTGTTGGGATTGAAGGCTTGAGCTTCATAAAAATTTCACCTTAAACTAAGAAATTTCAACCATTTCTAAAATGTCTTCCCATTTTTCAGTTAATGTTAATGAGATATGACATTCCTAATCACTGACAATTATAAAATAAGAAGAGTAATCAGCTCTAAAAAACACTGAGGATGTTCTGCATCCTGTGATATCAAATACTCAACAAGGTACACTTCTACATGTGCAGATGTTTAGGAGAGGGTGTTTACCCGTGTATGAGCGCATAGAGAGGCTAGTGGGAACACTCGGTGTCTTTCTTACTACTCTCAGACTAATTTATTCTGTCAGTTACTGAGCCCAGAGCTGCTGATTCAGTGAAACTGACTGGTAAATAAGTCCCTGGGATCTGCCTGTCTCCTCCCCAATAGAGAGAAGTCCAGGCATGGAGCACCACACCTTTTGTGTGTATGGGTACTAGGGATCTGAACTCAGGCACTCATGATGACTCAACAAGCTTCACCCACTGAGCAGCCTCCCCAACCCAAGACTCACCAGGTTGCTGAAGAACTTGTGGGAGGGGTTTTGCCTTACTTATTCTATCTGCCTGATTGTAAGAGAGAGAATTGAATGAACGATGGCTGAATAATTTAAAAAAAAAAGAAAGAAAATTTAAAAAGTAAAATACTTTATTACATGTTTGCTTTGATCCTTAGAAAATGTAGAATGTAGAATAATATGTATGAGAAATAAATTTCCTTATGATCCTTCACTGGGAACTTAACTAGATTTGAAATCACACAGCAGACATACACATCTGTCAGGAGTATTTCAGGAGACATTTAACTGAGGGAGGAAGCCCCACTATGAATATGGGTAACACCATTCTACGAACTGAGATTTAAGACTCAATATAAAGGAGAAAGACAGTGGACACTAGCATTCATCCTTCTCTGTTCCCAAATGATGTGGTCTGACCTGTTCCCTGATGCTCCTGCCACCACGAGGTCCCAACCAACATGAACATCATTCTCAGATCATGAGCTAAAGTAAATCGTTTCGGTCTTAGGTTGTTTATGTTGGTTTTGTTTTTGTCTTCATTTTTGTTTGTTTTTAATTGGATATTTTGTCATAGCAATAAGCAAGCAACATTTACCATCAATAAATATTTGACTTGCATATATATATGTATTTATACATATATATACACATACATATATGTATATATATATACATATATATACACATACATGCGTATATATACACACATATATGTATATATGTATATATATGTGTATGTAAACATATATGTGTGTATATATATACATATATATACGTATATATGTGTGTGTGTATATGTATATTTCTAGGGTTTCATAACAATGTTTAAGGCAAAACTGAGTCGTAAGCAAGTAAGTTTAATATTTACCTTACACACATAAAAAACTGCATACAGATAAAAAGTAAATTTACAATTTATTTAATTCAAAACAAAGGTCTGAACACAGACAGAAGTCTAAGTCTGGAGATAAAATGGTGACTGAAAAGAGAATCAGGACCAAATATCTTTAATATAAATAAAACACCATATGCCAAAGAAGCTAGAACAGTACATTATCAGAAATATTGAATAAATTCCTAAAGACTATTTGTGAGTGTGGAAATGTGAGATCCCTGAGGGCCTATAAATAGACACTGATGGATTCTACACTTCCATAAGATTTGACAACATACAAATTACCAAGTCTCTGATAAGGACAGAAATATTTTGTAAAGGCTTCCTCCATCTATGTCTTGCTGGACAACCAACAGCAGGTTACAGGTCTTTCACCGTCACTCCCCTATTTCCTCCTACAGAACAGGACGCTTGACTTACAGAAGGAATGCTAAGCAGAAACACAGCAAACAACTGTAGACGGGATTAACTGGACAAAACCACCACACAGTCAGTGGTCAGGAATTTTAACCAAGTGCAAGGTTCGTCTGAAACATGTTTCAGGTGCTAAGTAAGTCTACACTGAAAAGCCAAAACGGACCCAAACAAAGACCCAGAGAATGGAAAGGGACAAGGGAGCTAGCATGAAGGAACAACAAACATACATACAAACAAACAAACAACACAAAACAAACCTCCATGTCTCAGGTTGTCCCAGGAAATTGACTGGGTCATTAAGCATGGTATAATCATGAGAATGATTGGATGGTTCTTAGATGTACTTAAGCTTTGAAGGAATCATTATGAAAAACAGCAATTGTAGTCTGTGATTTATAGAGCTGTTTTTCTGAAGGAGCTTATGTAGCCTTTGTATGACTTCAATCAGAAGAGTTTCTTGGCAAACCAGTAAGTCTGGCATTATTGAGTATTGCAAGCAGTTCACAATGCAGGCTGAGCTGGCAGAGGTGACATGTGCCTTCAAGAAGCACTTAGACTAGAGCCTAGGTCCTAGGAGGAGGAATTTGGCTCACTCAACAAGCAGTAGCTTTTTTATAACAGTCATGCTTCAGAAAGATTGCTTGGGGTTCAACCCTTGAGGCTGATCCCCTTGCTTCTTTAAGGTTTCATTACATCCTTGAGTGTTTCTCGTTCTTCAACTCCTGTGAATGACAGATCACTAGCATCAAGTGAGGTAAGATCAGGTGATATTGCTTTGGAAATCTCTGGATGAAGGAACAAGAAAACTTACAAAGGCTAACAGTGTGGAAGAGTTAAGTTCACGTCATTAGTCTAAAGCAGGCTTAACCAAAACATTAGAAAAATCCCCAGTTCCCCTGACTACAACCACGAGGCCAACAAAGATAGTCACCCCAGACTATAGCACAGACTATATTAATACAACGTCTATATCACAAGTCTAGCAGAACAAAAGTGTGTTGACTGACAAGCATTAAAGAACCCAATTCTTCAGCTTTTCTTTCTTTGTTTTTTTTTTCAGATGTCCTTCTATTTCTGGGAGAAGACAAAAGTCTATATTAACAGAAAACACGCAAACAAGTATGCACATGCACATATGTATTCATATGAAATTTGTGAACAGTCAGAAAAATTTATGAGGAAAACCAAGGCTTATTTCCCCTGTTCTTGTGTCCTTGTGAGCAGGGTAGAGACAAAGAACCTACCTATGAGTTAAGGGGTCAGAGGTAATATCTCTGATTGATGCTTATGCATAGGCCCATGTGAAGCCAGGCCCATGCCATGCTGACCTTTCTTGGAGGCACATCCTCAAAAGAGCATGAGAGAGCTAATCACATAGGTTATAGAGAGTTGAGGGCCATTTGGAAGATTGTGAGGATATTTGGAAATTCTGGTCAATGCTGGATAATAGCTGTTAAAAATGACTTGCAGGTCAGAAATGTAAATTCATAACATATATCAGATCCAGAGTTAGATGTGATATAGATGTTGAATTATCAAATGAGAAAGGTAAAGCATGGGGATGAGGAAGTTGAAGCTGCTAGCTATGCTTTGTGTTAGTATGCAGTCTTTTCTTCCTGAAATTATTTGCCCAAAGAACACAAGCTGTATTGGAGACAAGCTGTCTCAGCAGACCTTCCTCTCTGGGCTGACATATGATAGTCCTATGATGAGAATTTTTGATTTTCCTCCATCCCTCAGTATGGGGTTTAAATGGCTAATGAGCCCAGCTGCGATAGTCTTTTTCAGGGGAGTACTTCAGAACTATATAAGATTGGAGGGTGCTTATCTAGAACAATAGTCACATCATGACTAAAATTTGGCAAAACAGTCAATCATATAAAGAACATGTGTGATGTTCATGTTTAGAGACACAATTTGGTAGACTTCTGAATAAAATATTTGTGACTTTAAAAAAAACACCTAAAATAACTGTGGCATGTTAAATAAAGGTTGTAACAAAAATATAAGATCAGATGGATATGTCAGCACAAACATGGAAATCCTATGTATAAATCAAAAAGAATAATCAGAGGGTAAAATCCATCAAATTGGCAGGTCCAAAGAAAAGGAGAAAATAGTTCTGAGCAGGAATGTTCCATACAGTGAACTAAGTCCCCCAGAGTGAAGCTATTGGCACTGGAGAGGTGCTTCAGTGGGGATCACTGTATGATCTTGAGGACTCAAGTCCATGTTCCTGAAATCCATGACATAAAAAAAATAAATAAAGATAAGTGTACCAAAAGCATGTGTCAATCTGTAATCCTAGTGCTAAGGATGCAGAGACAGGGAATCCCAGGGGCAAGGCTGACTCACCAACTACATAGTTAGAACTCAAGGGTCAGCAAAAGACCATGTTTTACAAATGTAAGACAGAGCTACAATGAAAACAGCCTGCAGAGGTCTCCTGCCTCTACCCAGGTATGAAGAGGTAGGTGCACCGACCACACACACACACACACACACACACACACACACACACGTGATTTACAAAATGAGTTGCTTGTACTTCATCTCCACTAAAAAGAATGCTAAAAGAAGGACTAGGTGCAAATGAGAAATGACAGCTAATAGTAACCTGTTTACCACAGAAAGGAATAAAGGCTACCAGAAAACGGTACACAGCAGATTTAATGGATATCTGAGCACGTATTTGTATATATGAGTATTTATTCTTTTATTTCATTTACTAGGTTAATGAAGTCAAGCATGAAGTACACACAGTGATGACTCCATTCATCTGATATTCTAGAAGTAGAAATAATCACTAGTGACACAAACCAAACATTGGTTGCCTAGGGGTAGTAAGCAAAGGAAAAAAAAATCAATTGTAAAAGGTCAGAAAGAAAAAATTGGGAGATAAAAAAATCTGTTTTGATTGCATGTGTAAGTACACAGAAATATATTATCTGTCAAAACTAATTAAAATATACTCATCATGCTATATATGATGGAAATTATATCTTATTAAACTTACCTCAGAAAAGAAACAAAAACCTGCAAACTTAACAAATATAAAAAAAAATTTCTGTTCAAGAAGGAATAATCTAAGCTCAGAGAAGGATTAAAAGCAAGACAATACATCTTCAATGTCTAAAACAAGGTACTAATATAGAGTACACAAAAAAAATTCCTTAAAACATAAAAAAACAGAAAATTCAATGGAAAGCATGAACAAAAGAGGCTCTCTCTCACTATTAATGAAATAAGTAATTTGAAATTACTATCTTTTTCAAACTGAAAATCAGAAACTTAGGTAAAACTTAGGATAGGGAATATGATGGTGAAATTAAGCTGTAAGACTTCTAAAAATATTGGATTCAATAGTCCTGTAAAATACACAAAACATACTTAGTAAAGCTATGAGTATGGCCCACAAAACATCTGACAATACTAGCTGTTAATCACAGAGATTAGATAGGTACACAATATAAAATTCTATTCAATCACAGAGATGTGATAGGTACACAACATAAAATTCTATTCAAGAGTCAAAAGAATAAAATTAAGTCCATGTAAAGCAAAACTAATACTAAAATAATACTATGTAGTTTTCAAAGAAAGACTTAACTGAACATCTCCTCTCTTGAGTACTAGTAGAAAGGAATGTTAGTAAAAATGAGGGATTAATTTAAAATACAGAAGATTAAAAAGGAAGTGGTGTTAAAAAGAGAAATAGAGAGCTCAGCACATAAAATTAAAAAGTATGAAAATTCATGCCTAGCACATTGATACACTTGTCCATATCCTATACATGAGTTAGCATACGCTGGAACCACAATTGGAACAGCAGCATTCTAAGCATATGCTTCAGATTGCCATCTCTTACATATCAAATTGGATTCAACATTCCTTGTGAAACTTCAAAGTCTCATTGCATCATTACTTTTTCTCCTCCGAAGAGAATTTATTTTTCATGGTAAGTGTCATACTGTCAAGATCCATCTTGTTTTAAATAGAAAAGTGTGTCAAGAATCATCGTTCAGTTCAGTTGAATATAATAAAGAAATAATCTTTCTTCTTTCATAACCATCAGGAGATGTTGGCCATGATATAATTGCATCATATGCTGGCTCAGAACAATTCAATCCACTTACAAAACTGTTGGAGATCTAATTTCTACTTCAGATTGAACCCACTTTTACCAAACAATCTGATAAATTTCTTCCCATGTTCAATTTTTCCAAGAAAATCTTGTTAGTAGTAGTTGTTTTTAGAGAGTATCATCACAAAGCTCTTTGTCTTGCACAAAAGATAATGCAACAGCCCTACAATGGAACTAGACAAGATCCTACTGAGTGATGTAATCCAGAATGGCAAACATTGCAGGTTCCCTCTCATTACAAGCTATAGCTCCAAATCTTAAATGTGAGTACATAGTGTATATTCTGGAGTAACTGTACAAATAATGAAAGCAAGAGAGAGAGGGGGGAGGGAGAGATCATTTCTAGGTGGAAGAGCAATAGAGAAAGAAGAGCAAGATTCAAATAATCTGATATGAGAAATGGGAAAAATTGGGGTAGTAATTCTAATCAGGAGGGGGAGAGCAATAAAGAAAGAAGGAGTAAAATAAGGGTAAGAATCTCTTTTTAAAAAGCCATAAGGAATTAAACTATAAGTATTTATTAAAAATACATTTAATATACAAAGACCAGAGTTGTGATGGTTTGAATGAAAATGGTTCCCATAGGCCCACAGGAAGTAGCACTATTAGGACATGTGGCCTTACTGGAGTAGGTATGGCCATATTGGAGGAAGTGCGTCACTGCAGGGTGGGCTTTGAGGTTTCAGAGAGTCAAGCCAGGTCCAGTGGCTCACTTCCTGCTGCCTGCTGATCCAAATGTAGAACCCCCAGCTCTTTCTCCAGCACAGTGTCTGCACATCTCCATCCTTCTCATCATCTCAATGGACTAAACCTCTGAACCTATAAGCCAGCCCCAATGAAATGTTTTCCATTGTGAGAGTTTCCATGGTTGGGGTGTCGCTTAACAATATAAAACCTAACCAAGACAATCAGTATATAAGTAAGCATGCATAGTTTAAATGAAAATTTCCCATCTGGGCCAACAACGATCCATCAAAGAGCCAAAGACAACCTAACAAAAAAACAATAACAAATCCAAAACACTGGATATGAGAAGCCTCATTTTGAATTGTTGCTCAGAGATGTCCAAGAGATTCCCAAAACATTACAGATTACTGGTATTACCCTTAGTTAACCTGAAGGTAAGTCGTGATTGCTGAAGGCATAATGAGCTTTAAACACATACTCTAGAGACCCTTAAACTGGAACTAACCTAAAACCTCCTCCTTGAGGACAACAGTTCATGGTACCAGAAGGTGTCACAAGAGTCCTACCCAGGTATGATGCCTATGAGCCACAACAATAACCAGCATGACACAATAAATGTGGGCGTGTGTTGCGGGAATTATTAAAAGAAAAAATGAATCCACCCTGCAAAATCCCTTTCTGCCAGGCCACCTTCTTGAGCCTGTACCATCTGGCAACACCATGTTCTGTCCGGCTCTTGTTATTCTCTCCCAGCTAGCAGCAACATCTCACTCACATGCAAGCCTTTAGACACCTCTACAATCATTCTCTGGCTAGCGCCTAGTACCTAGTAGGTGATGCATGACTCTTAAGGCTTTAATATCCAATCAGGTTTCTATAATAATAAGATCACAATTTACAAGATGCCAGTACAATAATTTCAGAACCAAATAATAAAGACAATATTTCAAACCAATTAATCTACTTTGTAAAAACCTTTGTTTGGTTGTATAACCACATCTGACTCGTCCTCATCCTCTGCCTCCATGATCCCGAATCTCTTCCTCCTGCCCTTTGACCTTTCTCCTCCTCCAACTCTCTATTCCTTTCCAATCAGAGACCTGTCCCCTTTCCCAGTTTCCCCTAATGTGATTGGACAGAGAAAATGTTGTAACAGGCGTGAAGTAATGGCACAAATACCTCAGTGGTAACCAGCAGCTCTCTACTTGATAAGACCCACTTAAGAACAAGAAGATTATGCTTGGTACTGGACACCTAGAAAACTAGCCAGGGCTAGTGAAATCATGAGTCTTGCAAGAGGACCTACAATTGTTAATTTACTAAATCGATATAACCCCTAAGTACTTGTCCTTATACCCACAAATAAGTATGGCTCTCACTCATCATCAAAAAACAAACAAACAAACAAACAAACAAAGAAGCAAAAAAAAACTTCTTTTTGCAAAAGACAAAAAGACCATTACAAAGCAAAAAAGCTGCAATCAATCAAAATGCAAAGTTGTGAATCCCAGTCCCAATAACTCCTGCACCTAAGGGTCAGGAATGCAGAGAGTGAGAGAATTTGTCTTCCTAAAGAGAGAGCACATCAACTGGATATCGAATATCAAATGATCAGCATGGAAAAATCCTATGAGTGACATTATACAGACTGAATAGGTTATACTTATAGATTTAGGGGTGTGGTGTGTGTGTGTGTGTGTGTGTGTGTGTGTGTGTGTGTGTGTGTGTGTCAGAGAGGGGGAGAGAGAGAGAGAGAGAGAGAGAAAGAGGGGGAACTGAGAAGAAGGAAAGAGAAGTGGAAAATAATTCTATTGTATTGCAATCTAAAAAAGATGAAAAGAAATCTTTTTTCTTTTCTTTTACTGGATATTTTTTTAAAACTTTTATTGCATTATGATAAGAAAAGATAAGTTACATGATTTCAATTTCAATTCATCTCTGACCCTGCGTGTGTCAGATCGCCCAGATATTTTCTTTATTTATAATTCAAATGTGATCCCATTCCCAGTTTCCCCTCCTGAAACCTCCTATCCCATCCTCCCTCCCCCTGCTCCTATGAGGGTGCTCCCCCACCCACACACTCACCCACTCCCACCTCCCCACCCTGGCATTTCCCTACACTAGGAAACTGAATCTTCACAGGACCAAGGGCCTCTTCTCCCACTGAAAAAGTCCTAGAAAAATAATATATTGAAAAAAATGACCTTTCTTCAAAGAATAAAGAAATTATCACTAAAGAAAAGGAAATCAGACATGGTAGCATATGTCTTTTTTAAGGTTTCTACCTCTGTGATAAAATATCACCCAAAGCAATTTGGAGAGGAAGGATTTACTTCATCTTCTAGATTACAATCCATTATTCAGGGAAGTTAGGGCAGAAACTCAAACCATGAACTGAAGCAGAAACCATGGACAGTGCTGTTTCTTATAGTATATGGAACTATGTATCCAGAGGTGGCACTGCTCACAGGAATCTGAGTGTTCCTACATCAATCACTAATTAACAAGTCTGTTGCTTGTACAAGCCAAGCTGGTGAAAGAGTATTTTCAATTGAGGTTCCCTCTTGTAATGACTCTAGCTCAGGTTACACTGATATTAAGCTAGGCAGCATGGGGGCTATAATTCTAACATTTGAAAGGTAAAGGCAGGAATACTGCCATAAGTTGATGTCAGTCTGGTCAATGTAGCACAATATCTAGGCCAGCCAGAAACACACATTAAGGTTCTGTCTCATAGAATCAAATGAAATTTTTTAAAAAAATTATAATAATCAAAAAGAAAAAAGAGGAGGAAGAGTAGGATGTAATACCTGCACTGCATTTAGAGAATTCTGGCATTTGGATATGTAGGGACAAATATCCCACATAAACACAGGAAAAGAAGAGAAAATGAACAGTGCTAGGTGTTTAAGTCTGTATAATATTACATTTGAAGAGTTGTAGAAATAACACAGAAAATGAATCTAGAGGTCAGATTATAGACTAAGATGTTGAACTTCATTATAAAACATCTGAGTAACTGTACTTGGCAATTAAGCAATTAAACTTAAACTATTAATCAGCTGCATGAGAAGGGGATGAAGAAATAGATGAAATGGGGAGATTGCTCAGAAAAGTATGACACGGGCCCTAGAATAGAACCTGCTATTAACTTGCTAAATGGCCATGCTATCAAATTGTCTTCTGAATATTTATGTTTATGCCCACACTTGGGGCTACTCTTAACCTTGGTCAGAGTATGTTGTTTCTGGAATAGGCAGCCGTCAAGGGAAGGACTGGTCAAAGCATTGAAAATGAGAAAGTGAATCTTCAAGCCTAAGCAGGACATCTACATCAAACCTGGTCCCACCAAGGTCAGAAAGCAAACAGCATAGAAGAGAGCATAGAAAGAATACAAGGGCTGGCAGATGAGAGCAAATACTGTGACATGCTGTCTTCTGACACTTATGAGCTTATATAGCAGCTGGGACTGTCTGTGTTAATTTGTTTGGCGTTGCTTTTCATTATAAAAAAATGGGCACTATGTGTGAGAACCTAGTTTAGAAAGCATGGACATATGAATTATTCTCACATAAAAAGTCTCAATAATAATGAAATAAACTATGTGTACATCAGAATGTCCTATACTTTCTTAACGTGTTTGATAATGAGCTATAGCGATGAGATGACATTAAGAGATGGGCATTATTCTCCACTACTGGTAAAAACAGAAAACTAGAATGAACACAAAGGACATTTTGGAAACTCCATCAATATTACAGATACATCTATCTTTTACCTACAGCTGTACTTGCACTGAGACAAAATAATTTGCAGGAGATTAGATTTATCATTTTCTTTACAAATCAGTAAACTTGGTATTTTTTCGTTTGTAAAGATCTTATAATGATAATGATTTGCTTCTAAAACCAACAAAAAGATAAATAGCTGTGAAATTCAGTTCAGTGAAGAAGTAGGATAAAAGCTGAGAGGTGGCTCAGCACTAAAAGCACACTGTTCTTGCAGAGGACATGAGCTTGATTGCCTATGACTCCAAGTGTGGGAGATCTGATTTTCTTATCTGGCTTCCAGGGCATTGAACACTCTCTGTTTCTCTTTGTGTATCTCTGTCTCTCTCTGTCTCCCTGTCTATCTGTCTGTCTGTCTCTCAAACACACACACACACACACACACACACACACACCATAAACAAAACAAACATACTTAGGTATCCATCAATATATTAGTAAAGAAAACCCAGCCACATACAGTAATGAAGAAGGATGAACTTGAAAACAGAATGTAAAGTGAAATGAATGCATGCAATAATGCTCAATATGATAACATTTATATGAATTACTGAGAAAAAAACACAGAGATTCAAAAAGTGCATTAGATTCCCATGTTATAGAAAGATGGGAAAACAGAATGTTAACATGTAAGAAACACAGCTTTTTTCTTTGTGATAATGAAAATATTTTTATACAAATAGTATGGTGGCTTTAGCCAACATTGTGAATATTATGAATGCCACTGAATTATATATCTAAAATAATTTAAATGGATATGGTGTGCTATTTTATTTTGGTTTCTATTGTTCATAATGCAATGCTATAAGACTGGTTAAATATTTAAATATAAGGGTAGCTTTGTCTCATACCCTCGTCTCAGGTTTTAGGATTATATCTGGGGAAAGCCTTCTAAGTAATAATGTCTGAAGGCAATTGGGAAGTAGTATCTTCTACTTGAACTCTCTTCATATAAAGCTACCTGTACCAGCTGGCTCCATCCTGACCACCTTGTGTAACCAATCCCATCACTTCACAAGACTTCCACCTCCAAACACCAGAGTACGTTTATACGCTTTATGACTCTGAAAGCATAGACGTTGTATTTTACAGCAACAGAAGATGTTATGCAGCCTTCTGTCTTATACATTCTTATGTTTTCTCTTGCTTTTTCGTATTATACTTCAAAATTACCAAAGATGGTTAGATGTGAAAATGAGCACAAAATAATAAAAACAGTAAAACTGATTTGTATATGATCAGAACTTGATTTAAAAGGCCAAGTTTGAAATAAATGAAAGTATCACCAATATTGAAAGCATAGAAAAATACTTAAAATGGATTTTTACTGAAACTTAAACACTAAAGTTTAAATATGAAGAACGTTATTATCTTTGGATATCATTAGCACCACTTACTTGTACACTGAAAAATAGTCAAATGAATATTTTATAACTTCCAATTTTGGTTTCTTCTGATCTTGAGAGGGTTATTTGTTGTTTATTTTCATTCAGACTTTGAAGCATACAATACTCACAGCCAATATGAAAGCAATATAAGAGAAAATTCTGAGTTTTGGATAAATGCTGTTTAGGATTCTTGAGTCTAGAGATAAAGAAATTTAGTCAAATACCATTCCTTCTGACACCCTGGGTAATACTAGAAAATGAATGCAAGAACTATATCATTATGTCTAATGAATCAACCAAACTACTCAGCTCAAACATTTTCAAGAAAATATTACAAAAGCTGGCATATTCTACAACATTAAAATAAGAAAGACAATCTAAAAGTATCTTTAGGTCACATCTCTCTCTGCTCTATGACATTTGACATCATTCAAGATAACTGTGCGGCTACAGATCAAGGGTGGTCTCCTTTATGACTTTCAAAGTCTCTCTCTCTCTCTCTCTCTCTCTCTCTCTCTCTCTCTCTCTCCTTCTCTCTCTCTGTGTGTGTGTGTGTGTGTGTATGACACACACACACACCACCAGCAGACAAGACAAACAATATCATTAGTGACATCCAGTATATCTTTATTAGATCATTTAAAATATGTTGTAATCTAATGTAGTTCTATTAATATATGTTACACAAATATAATGTATACACTATTTCAGAAAAACTAGTTTCTTCAGATGAAGAAATTACCATCCCTTATTATATAAAATAATTATGCAAACTACACTCATAAAGGCAAAATACCTACTATTCTCTCCATGCTGCATTTAGTCACACTGAATTTCTAAAAAGGTTGCTTTTGTACCACAAATGACTATCAGAGATTCTCTAGCAGACCCTTGTACTTGTGCCTCAAAGCATAATTCAGTCCATTAATCTTAAGTGGCATCAAAGTATAGATGATGTTGTAGCTAACACTTCTGGATGCTTTATTGATATTCACAGCTACTTCCAAGGCAAGGTTTGATGCATACTGGAGACTTACTGTTCAAACCCAAATCCCTGCCAACTTTTCTCTTATTCATCTTCTGATTATACCCTGAATGCCAAGAGAAATGGCAATGTGCTTAAATTTCTTTCTATAGTGTGTCTCAAGACCCCAAAATTCTAAATGGCATGTAACCCTACTCCAGAATTTTCTCTTTATATTGCTTTTGTTTTTGATGGGACTCTTTCACTACAAAGTATGCACTAAAGCAAACAACAAACAAGTAATCATCTCAAGATCAAGAGCTGAAATCGATGCCAATGTCCCTGGACCTTCCCTCCTTCCCTTGAATTGGGGTCTTTGAGCCTTCTCAGCACAGTGATGCATTATAATTTTTATTTCTTGGGATCCTTGTTTCATCTTAGCTCCTTTGAACCTCTTTGGATTTATAAATAGGGTCCTTATTATGGTCTGCATCTGGCTTCCCCTCAGGGAGACTTTTCCAAGAGCCCTGGAGTTGAGCGGCCTATTTTTATGCTCTCTTGAGAAGTCTTGTTCCTTAGTTCTCCCTGTCCGTGGTTTGTTCCGGGCTGCTGGCTACCTGATGTTTTGATGCCTCTGTCCATTAACTAACTCTTGTCTTTCAACAACTGAGCTGCAGTGCCTTGCTTACTGTCTCCCTCCTTTCGGTTTCTGGCTTACTGCTTCAGCCTGGGTGTCAAGAGAATCCCTGGCCACTTCCTGTGTCAGCTTCTGCCCCTCCTGCAGACTGCTCTTGCCAATTTGGCTTTCCAAAGACAGCCTGTCAGTAGCTTCAAGTGGGGATTTTATCTTTAGTTTCTAGACTGTGCTCATTTTCATGATTATTAACAAGCAACAACTGACTCTTACAGATAACTGACTACCTACACCGTGCCAGGTAACGAAACAAGAAAGAGGTTCTGCCCCTGAAGGTTGATATCTCACAGGGCAGACTCATTTCCAGGTTTAACGACCTGTGCTATTTTTTAGGGATTCCCAGGCCAAATGGATACACGCTTGTCTTTTTATCTTTAGGATTCCATAATGTATATAATGATAGGCTATCTCATAAGGCATTGCATATTGTAATTCATTTTATCTTTTTGTGACTCCATAAGATCAAAAGACATGTGCACAGCAATGATGTTTAAAATTTAGTGTCTAAGCCGGGCAGTGGTGGCACACGCCTTTAATCCCAGCACTTGGGGGGCAGAGACAGGTGAATTTCTGAGTTCAAGGCCAGCCTGATCTACTGAGTGAGTTCCAGGACACCAGGGCTACACAGAGAAACCCTGTCTTGAAAACAAACAAACAAAAAAAAAAAGGCAAAAAAAAAAAAGAAAAGAAAAAAATGTCTAAACAAGTATTCTGTAGCAACAGAATCCAACACTCAGTTTGTGAATTAAAAAATAATTTAAAAAACATAAACATAAGTAGAGCCATCTGAAACATATACGATTAACTTATAAATTAGAGGCCTTTGAAACTGAAAACCCTAAAAACAGTGGTTTTAAACCCAACACAGTAGTTTTACAAGGTAAGGTATTTACTGCTTTTAGCCTAGAAGTTCAAAAATGTCAGTGTTCAAATTTGAACAAACGTGGCCTTGCTCTCCATCACAGCTACATGACAGATGCTCTAGTTCATGAACGTGTGTACTTTCCAGGAATGAAGTAGTAGTAAGAGGGTAGAATACAGATAAGGTATAACGATATACAAACAAACAAACCAGAATAGAAATAAGGTATAACGATATACAGACAAACCAACCAGGGTTCTCTTAGAAATTTCATCTCATTTCAGACTATGTCTCATAGGACATAACGCTTAGATTCTCTCTCATAGTAATAAAGAGGAAGAAAAAAATGAGTTTTGTGTATGACTGCTTATTTGTTGCACACAGCACTAAAGGCCAAACATAAGTAGAAGAGTTGATATAAAGGAAGCAGAGTGCATAGGGCCAACTGATGGCTGTTTCAACCTCCTATTACAATAGTTAGTATGAGCAGGCCTTTCTACCCGCTTTAGTCCTGACTGACTTTGTGGGTTTCACAGGAAACCTAACAGAACCTCTCTATAGTTTTTATTAATTTTGTTGTGGATTTCACAAATACTGTTTTTCCTGAACACTGAGATTCAAGTGGTGACATAACGACACTTGCCTTCCAAATAATATTCTGTCCTAGTTAGGGTTACTATTGCTGTTACACAACACCAAGACCAAAAGGAAGATGGGGAAGGAAGAGTTTATTTGGCTCACACTTCTAAATCATTGCTCATCATTAAAGGAAGCCAGGACAGGAACAGTGCAGGAACCTCCAGACAGGAGCAGCTGCAGAAGCCATGGAAGACTAGGTAGTTGCTTGGCTTGCTCAGTCTGCTGTCTTACAGAACCTATCTGCCCAGCATGGCCCCACCCACAATGGGGCAGGCCCTCTCACACTAATAATTAAAAAAAACTCCCTACAAGCTTGCCTACAGCCCAGTCTTATGGAGATATTTTCTCAACTGAGGCTCCCTCATCTCCAGTGTCTTGTGTCAAGTTGACATAAAACTACATAAAACTAGCCATATTTTTTTTTTGGACAGGAACAATTTCTGGGTCAAAAACTTTGAAAGAAAGCTGGTGACCCCATCCCTCCACAGTGAGATGGGCCTAATCCTGTGGAGACTTGATGCTCCAGGGAGGGGGGATGAGGGGAGTAAATGAGTGAGGGGTGTCCACCCAGAGGCAAAAGTGGGTGAAGCACTCTTAGAGGGGAGACTGGAGAGGGTGCCAAATTTGCAATATAAATAAATAAATAAAACAATTTTAAAAAATTAACCAGCACAACTGACCCCTTATCAAATTGAGACACAAATACATCACTACTAAGCACAACTTTTCCTTTCTTTTTTTTATCCCTAAGTTCTCTCACAAAAAAACATAAATAACTTTAAAAGTCCCACTGTTCTTACAAACGCAAATATATTAAAAGTTCTATCTCTTTAAAACAACTAAACTTCAATAGTGTAAATAACTCAAACATCTGGGAT
The DNA here is from genome assembly GCA_019843815.1 of Montemys delectorum. Lineage (NCBI taxonomy): Eukaryota > Metazoa > Chordata > Mammalia > Rodentia > Muridae > Montemys > Montemys delectorum. The sequence goes on along the minus strand of JADRCD010066982.1, from coordinate 4,871 downwards.
TCGTGCATGATCTTCAGAGTTCTTCCAAAATCCATAGGTCACTTCTGGCACTACCCTATGCAGAACGCAGGGCTTGTCTCCTAGGCTAAGGCCAGCTCCATCTCACACTTGCTGCTGTCTTGGCAACCATCTCTTGGTACTGACATCTCCAAAATACTGGAATCTCCTGCTGCAACTGGGCTAAAAGACCAATAGTCTCTCTCTCTCTCTCTCTCCTCAGGGTCTCCAAACTTACCTAACAGAGCCAAGGCTTAGCTTTTCTTCAAGATTGTTGAATGCCTTCAAAACCAGTACCATCTGGGTGACTCTTACACTACCAACTTCTCCTGTCATCACAAGGTACAACCTTGGAGGTTTCTGAAGCACAGCTCGAATTACTGAGTCTGAGGAACCACTTCCCAGTATTTTTCAGCTCAATAATTGCTGGTTTCTTCTTAATCATTGAATAGTTCTCAGATACAGCTGACCAGCACCAATTCTCCCCATAAAACAAAGGCTTCGATTTAGTGGTTCTTGTGTGCTGACCACTGCTGCCTCTTCAATAGGCCTATCTTAACAGAACTGCAGATTATTGATTCAAAATAGTAAATGGCTCTGATAGAGTCATCAAGGTACTCTCAAAGACCCCTCTGATGCCTCCATTTTCTGCATTGCTCCCCACATTCTTATCTTCCAAGCTCCCACAAAAGAACTTCACCCAAACTTCCGAAGTCTTTCCACAACACTACCCAAAAGAAACCATCAGGTCTCTCACAAAAATGCAACCACTATTATGATACCAATTTCTGTCCTAGTTCCGGTTACTATTGCTGTGATAAAACATCATGACCACAAAGTAAATTAGGGAGGAAGAGGTTTATTTGACTTCCATATCCATGTTCATCATTAAAGGCATTAAAGGACATCGAGACAAGAATTCAAACAGGACAGGAGTTTGGAGACAGGAATCATGGAAGGTTGCTGCTTACTGGCTTGCACTTCATGGCTTGCTCAGTCTGGTAGCCTATAGAACTATAATGGGCCAGGCCCCTCCCATATCAATTAATGATTAAGAAAAGCTCTACAAGTTTGCCTACAGCCAAGTGTTGGGGAAACATCTTTTCAGCTGAGGTTTCCTTGTGCCCAGTGACTCTGGCTTGTGTCAAACTGAGATAAAACTAGACAGCTCACTTTGTAAACTGAAATCACAGAAGAAAATAAAAAGCCTTAGAGCAGGCCATTCATTGAAGAGGTACTAAGTCTGGGCATGTGTTGCTGCTGGAACTTCAGTCTGGGAAAATGTCCTAGAAGGTAAAGGTGAAGATGAAAAGGCCTCCCCAAATACAAACCAAATGTAAACCAAAGTTGTACAAAAGGGCATCTGCCACAGAAGGGCACAGGGAGGGTGAGGAGGGAAACATTCTAGGCTTTGAAAGGGTTTCAGGGAAAGGAAACACAACGTTCAAGAGGAAAGATAATGGTAGTAAGATAACCAGGAAGCAAAATAAGCAAGAACAAAGACAAAAAGACACTGACTCAGTTTGAGTGGTTATTAATGACATACTTACGGGAAATCAGCCTAGTTCCAGTGGGTACAATTTATTGGTAAGGGGTAAAACTAGAGATGGGGAATCCAATGAAGGTGCTCTGTTCTAATTGCCTAACACAGGGGTGTAAACTAAAACAGTACCAGAGGATTTGGAAATGCAAAGACCAATTTCATAGATATTAAACAAGTTCAAAATTAAAAAGCTTATTAACCAGGTGCTCTTGAGCAGGGAACAAAGGGAGCCCACCCAGCTGCGGGCAGATAGGAGGATAAAAATTTAGTGTAGCTCCTGTCTTTTTTCACTCACTCATTGACTCAACGTTAGAGTTAAACTGGTTTTCATAAGCTTGGTGCATGTTGGGTAATGTCGTATCTTACACTAGTACTACATGCATAGCTAAGTGTACACTCTTCATCTTGTCAGGCCCTGAAACAGCTCAAATACAAACAGAATCTGCCTGCCAAAGAGAAGTCAATGATCTACATACACTACCTTTTCTTTTCTAACTGTGCACTTATGTGTCTTCTACTACGTGCCTTTTGTGAAGACTGTCACAATAAACCTGAAGATGCAGGGATCTTTTTGTTCTGTAGATTTTAGTCCTTTGGACAGATGCCCCTAAATAAGGTACCTGGATCATAGTGGTTGATCTTGATAGGTGCAATGTTTATTACTGTTATTGTTGTTATTATGTGTTTTTGTTTTTAAATATGAACACCCAGTCACAGGAAACAAAAAGCAAATAGACAAATAGAAATTATATTAAACTACAAGGCTGTCCAGAGCACCGAAAACAACCAACAATGTACTTTTGAATTTCATCAAAGAGCCACCCCCTATAGCAAATCTAAAAAACAAAGGGGAAAATATGGAGCACTAGAGTCTGTTAAGCAAAGAACAGGCTTGTTCACATTGAGTTTCCAAGGTGAGCTACTTAGTAACCTCCAAAAGTATTACTAATGAAGCGATAAACTTATCATTGTGGATACTACAGCAATGAAAGAGCAAGATCTGATTATTAAAAAAATTAAGAAAGTAACCCATAAGAACCATGATAGGAGCTTCATAAAGACAATGCAAATACAGGATTACACAGGGAAAATGGCAATATATAAACAACTAGATTTGCATCCCAAGACCAGAAAAAGCTAAGAAGATATGCTAACTAGGAAAGAAGCAAGCAGCAGTTTAGAACATGTATGTCCTATAACCTATATTTTTATTATCTATAACAGTGCATCCCTTGGTATCGCCCCTGGTTTGAGAAAGCTTTGTTGAAGAATAAGTTCCCAAACTAATTCTGTATTCTCTATAAATGCATGCATCTTTATTTAGTCTTTCCAAAATCCTGGTTCCATCTACATTTGTGTATTATGGAATTTCTAGTCCTTAAGGAAAATAACATCAACAAATATAGTTATGAATGTTATTTGCAATCAGATTAATAATTCAGTACTGTGGTTGAATACCCATTACATGTTAGGAATAGTTGTAGTTGATCAGGATATCCTGACTTCCCTACTCAGGAGTTCTCTAACAGCATCTACTTCAGAGATGTGCTGTATTAAGAAATGCTCACTTTAAGTTTGACACAGAGTGAGCCTGAACCAGTGAGCCAATGTACTTTATCAGTGTCCCGAGAGATGCTTCCTGGATTCTTTCCTGAAAGATGAGATTAAGCCTGTGAGTCAGTGGCCTGCCCAAACAGCATGATTTCCACCATACATATGAAAACTAGGATTCAAACAGTTATTCAACAAATCAGGGTCTAATGTAAGTACATACCTTGCTGATAGCTTCAAAATTACATGAGAAGGGAATCTACAAAAGAAGACAAAAACAAAGACAAAATCTTTATACACTAGCCCTGCGATTATCACACTGAGGACACAAAGCCTGTAAGAAATGATTTAAACTGTCAATAAATTTTAGTATAGAAGGAGAAAGTAACTACCTCTGTAAAATTTATATATGTGCATTTTAGAATAATATATGCAACTCAAGCTCACAAGGACAATGTAAATACTTTTAGAATATAAAAACACATACAAGGAAAACTAGCAGTTAGAAATAAGAACTTTTAATGGGTGGCAAGGGGAAGAAGCTAAGATCCCTGGACACGGTACAGAGTGAAGGGTGTTTACACTTCACATTCAGCCGCAGCAGAGAAACAGCAGGTTTCTAAGAAAGTCTCAATATTTGTGTCTTTTTCACATGATAGATTTCTTAAAAGATAAAGAAACATAATTAAGTTCCCTTGTTTAATTATTAAAATGCCCATGAATTTACCAAGACAGAATTGTTAACAGCAAGCCGGGCCGGGGTGGCCCACATCTTTAATCCCAGCACTTGGGAGGCAGAAGCAGGCAGATTTCTGAATTCGAGGCCAGCCTGGTCTACAGAGTGAGTTTCAGGACAGCCAGGTCTACACAGAGAAACCTTGTCTCAAAAAAAAAAAAAAAAAAAAAAAGAAAAGAAAAAGAAAATAATTATTAACAGCAATTTTCCATAACAAGGTTATTCCTTCCCAAAGTTATATTATAATAATTTATAAGAACAAATAATTGCACAATGAATGGCATATTAACATGAGATAAAGAACTTTAGAAATTACATATTCGCATATTCTGCTTTCAAACTGATCCTAGATATGAGCAGGGATAGGCACCAGAAAAATGTTTGACTGCACTTCTGTGGAAATTTACACACTATATACATGCTTGTCAAGCTGGTGGGGAAAGAAGGCCTGTCACTATTTAATAGCACAAGGAGATTTTAAAAACCAAGTAAATTTCACAGAACCATAATTAGACAGTCACACCAGGGGGCGCTCTTAACACTGAAATGATGGATGACATTTTAAACTACTTGGTCTCTCAGCTGGCTAAAAGGAAAGGGTTTTTGTTGTTGTTGTTGTTGTGTTTTGTTTTTTTCCCCTTTGTATGAACTATTTATAAGTGCTTCTCTTTTGTATATGTCCGCTGACAGCACAGATTTCCTTCTGCATCCTACTGTTTGTGTGGTTAGTTTATCAAGGAAAACGTTTTCTCCACTAGGAAATGTTTATTTTGGAAACATTGTGTCCACTTAACTCACATCAACCTCTTATTCTCTCTGTAGTTAGACTGATCTCCATTAACATAAAGATATAGTCTGTTGATGAACATAGACATTTAAAATATGTCACCAATGTAAATTTTATTTTAAAAAACTCCCTATCAGACAGACCTTTTAATTCCTTCCAATTCTCCTCCTTAAAAAGGAGGCATGGTTTGGAGTGTAAGTGGCAGAGACACAGAGGGTGTGTGTGTGTGTGTGTGTGTGTGTGTGTGTGTGTGTGTG
>JADRCD010066973.1:0-13718 GCA_019843815.1 Montemys delectorum | reverse complement strand
CAGGGTTAAGCGAAGGGTTATCTTCTTGGAACTAAGAATATCAACGGGCAAAGAGTAATCGCTTTGTCCAATTCAATCTACACCTGTCCTTTGGGAACTCCTTCATCCCGCTAGGCATTCCATTTCATGCCTGGCATGGGGAAACCAAGGCAGCAATCTTCCAAATCTTGTGAATGGGGAGGGCAGGTAAGGATTAACCAGCTAAGCAGCCTCTCTTCTCCTTTTATCTCCTTCATGCTTTCTTTGCCTGGAGGCCAGCCAGTTGTCCTGAACCACCCACACTTGCCAGTACATTAGAGTCGATTATTTGTCTCTTTTTGTCAGCATTGAAATGAGGAGTCAGGCTCTGCCAAGGTGCCTGTACCGAGTGGGACAATGATTTATAGATTAATTATTTTAAGGAACAAGGCAGCACAGCACGCTGCAGTGGAAACAGTGGCAGAGCAGGGGAATACCTGCATCTCAGCTCTGGCGCTGAGCTGTAATAGCTGTTTGACTTTGGGCAAATCAGTTGACCTCTCTGAGCCTTGGTGTCTTTCTCTGTAAATTGGGAATAACAACAATTGATGGCTGTGGTGATCAAATAAAATTCTGGCGGTGAGAGTATTTCGTTAACCCAGAGGCACTAAATCTATGTAAAAGACTGTTATTAGATTTCTAGGGACCTGCACAGTCACAGCACCTAGCCAATAAGGGGCCCAGTCTTTCATCTTCAAGACCTCAGGGAGTACATTTGAAGTTCCATAGAGGAAAAAGGCCTGGAGTTTGTTGCAGTGTGGGTCAGCTTATAATTAGCACTTACTAAACCCATTCGTTTTCAGTACTAAACTGCTCCTCAGTGTTTTATGGCTACCAGCTTTTCAAAAGTAAAAAACAAAACAAAACAAAACAAAACAAAAAAACCAAAACTTTGGAATTTAAGGTATGAATTATGGTTGACAATTTCTAGTATCTGAATCTTGAGGGGAGAATACAGAGTGAGCCATCCTAGAATATTCTAGGGTCACATAGTAGTAGAGAATGGATTACCACAAAGAATGAAAAATCCCCAAGGTTACACTCTATCTGATTTGGTTCATAATATTTTAATAAGTCCATAAGCTGGGGGAGGAACTAGAAGACAATTTTTTCTGTGATCAATCATTAGGATGATAAGCTGTTTGTAGAGTTCTTTCTTTTCCATAGTAGTACATTTTAATTGTACCGAAATGTCTTTAATCCTAGTACTCAGGTTATGGCAGGGACGCCATCAGTTTGAGCCCTGCCTGGGCTACAGAAAAGGGCATGGTCTCAAAACCAAACACAGACACACACAAACCACTGCAACAAAATGGCATTTCCAAACAAGTTATAAAATTGGGTATCAGGGTCAGGTCATTTGACTTTCCCATTCAAATTTCTATGCAGCAACTGCACTTCTTGAAGAATTCAGACATAAATGTTGACTTTCATACACATCTAGAGCTTTTCGTATTTGACAGGATTCACTTCTTAATTGAGGGGCCTATCTGGCAAATGTTCTATTACAGGCCAATCAATAGAACTGAAACATACAAATTGACTTGTTCAACTAGACAACTACAGTAGCTGTTATTTTAAAAAAGGAGAGAGAGAGCCCAGCTACTAAAGGCTGTTTTTATGTGCCATCAATAGAGCTGGTTAAAAAGTAAGCACACTTGTAGATGAACTTTTCTGCATCAAGACATGTGGCTGGTTGGCTTCCTGCTTCTCTCTGTAGCCTGATGGTTGGTTGATGGTTGTGTTTCTACAGCATTCAATTCACCATAGTTCTTTCACAGTGAACGAGAAGAATGTAAGCATTTTCTGTATCCTGGGTGTGATGCAGATATTCCGAGGCCCGGCCTCAATAATGAATACTTCCTGAAGACTGGCAGTTGTTCTGATATTAGTCAAGTTGCCAATACACTGGTTACTGTTCAAGAAAGGACAGGTAGAGAGGGTGCTTATGCTGTTTGCAAGCTTCCTGCGCTGCAGGGCCGTGCTTCTGGCAGAGAGCTCTGCTTAACTGTAGGGAACTGTTTTTAGTAAAGACTTGAGAACTCCCAAAAGCTTTCAGTTCCCTCAGACGAGCTCTTTGGGGACTTCATCTGAGTCTCCATCCGGTTCTTTGCTCCCAAGGCTCTACAATGTTTGCAGGGCAATGGGACCGCCCACTGACTTTGCCCTCCCATGCTGCCTTTGTCTAAATGGTGCTTTATCTCATTCGCCATTTTCTGTCCACCCAAAAATGGGAATGTGGGTCAACTTGGGGAATCTAATAAGCATCTCCAAGGCAGGCTGGGATGGGTACTGAAGGGCTTCTTGACTAAAGATATTTCTCCAGCCCTAGACTTTCTTGGTGCCTGAAATTGCTATGATTAGAGCACTTTAGCTGGCTAATGACAAAGAAAGCTCCTATTAGAATGCACACTTAAGGATACTGAACCATTATCAGTCATTAGCACTCTCGAATTAGTGTATCATAGAAGGCTAGTCAGTCACCTGGAAAAGCTCTGGAGAAGTGAGACTTCAGTTTAGGGAGGCTCTTCACTTTCCAAAGGAACCCACGAACTTTTGTCCTTTGCTAAAAAGGGAAGGCCTTACTCACCCTTAGTCTTCTCTCAAAAGCAGAAACGTTGCCTTTGTTTTGCTCCTTTCTCTGTCTCCACTCAATGAGGTTTGCATTGTGCTCTCCAGGCAATGATATGTTGCATTTGCCCAGAGTGGGGTTGACAGCCCCTGCCAGGATGTGGGGCTCTGAGCTGAGGTTGATCTCCATCCCACTGGCAAAGGTGACACGCAGTGAACCGTCTGGACTCACCCGATAGGTACTTTGAGTATTTTCTGCAGACAAATGAGCAAAGGAGAGGGGATGGAGGAGAAAGAGGAAGAGGGGGAAGAGGATAGGTAAAGTTGAGCTGCAGGAGACACATTTAAGGCTGAGGAGATGGGGCATCAGGGGCCTAACGCACTCTAAGGTACATCCCCGCCCCCCAACTCTGACATATACATTCTTTACTCATTTGGGTCCTGTTATTTTCACAGCTGGGCTATATCTTGTGAACAGGATAAAATATTGCTGTCACACTATAGGCTAGTCTCTCTCTCTCTCTCTCTCTCTCTCTCTCTCTCTCTCTCTCTCTCTCTTTCTCTCTCCCCTCTCTCATTGTTGGTTATCTTTTAAAAGCATACCCCCACAGACTCTCTCTCTCTGACTTGTTGAATGTGATATCTTAGATTGATATGCTGGAAACTTGAATGAGAAGAGTGTGCAATTCAACTGAGCATCCTGCTACCTGCAGACAGCATCCTAGCCACTGCAGACAGGATCCTAGACACTGCAGACAGCATCCTAGACACTGAAAAGTTGGTTTTACTCATTTTGGAGTGAGTTGCCCCACAGCCTAGCAACAGAGTGAGTCCTGATGACTAGACAGTAAAACTATTTTTTTTTGTCCACTTCCTCTATAGCTTCTAACACATTCCTTCGAGATTGTATTTTTTCTTCAATTCTTTCTTCCCTCCTCTCTTTGTGTTTTTAATTCTCTCATAGCGCTTGTATTCTTCCCTGGTGCATTGCCTAATTTGTCCTTTGTATTCACCCATGTCAGATCTGATCTAGAAGGCTAAGCTCAGATGGGGCACAGACTCTATTATTGTTCTCCAACTTAGGAAACCCTAAAAGAGCTTTACAAATGGCTGGGTGTTGGGAAATGACTTGATGGGAGATCAGACTTGGCAGGACTTAACCTCATTACTCCCACAGAGATTGGGGCCCAGAGTGGATATGTGAACTTGTGAAAAGTCTGAATTTGTCTGTGTTCCAGCTGGAAAATGGAAGGGAGAACCCATCTTCTTAATCAGAGGGGAATTTTCTTCCTTAATAGAGAGCAAGCGTTTGACCAGAGACCTGAAAGCAGGTGGAGTTCTGAAGATCATTTACCTTGTTTTAAAATGTAGATAGTACTGGTTGCTGTCAAGTTGGTTGACATGAGGACATTTTCGCGGTTGGAAGTGTCTAATGCCACTTTTGTCAGCTTCTCCAGGTCACTGTGGAAGCTGCTGACCTCTCCAGTAGGAAAAGTTGCATTGGTCAGATGTCCCTCGGGGTCATACCTGAGGAACAGAACAAACGTCAACTCTGAAGCCTCTTGGCATTAACAACCAGCCTTTGCAAGGCAAAAATCCTTCGGAAGCTAATACAGTTTCACTTTGAGTGATAACAAATATTATTAACCTTGTTGAAAAAGAAGAAAAAGGTCAGAGGGACAATTAATCAGAAGAAGGGAATTTTTGAAGCTTCCGAATTCCTGATGGCTTCCTTGAGCTGTGCTGTTTTACAGAAAACATATATATCTGGTAATGAATCACCAGATGGAAACCTGATTTATGAATCTCATCCTGCTGTGTGCAATGTTCCAGGGAGGCCTCTGCAATTTGGGTCGATCCCACTACTGGTGATGAATTATGAAAACCAGCAGAGGGTGCTGTTGTCAAAGACAAAGGAGCCACGAAAGGGACTTCAAAGCCCAAGCAGGCCAATAAACTGACTTTGCATTATGATGGGAAAAATTATCATTTGCTGCTGTTTAAGTTGCCAAATTTGAAATGAATGAATCATTCTTCCAACAAAATGAACAAGCACAGAGGATAATGGAAACATGTTCATTAAAACATTCTGGAGGCCCTTGATCTTGGTATCACTTAAATTCTTTTTATCTTTCTGGAGTATAGTGTATAAATGTTTTGTAATTTGCCTCTATGAGGAAGATACACAAAAATAATAATTACCTGGGATAATAGGCAATAACCCATATCTGGAAATACAGTCTAGTGGGTTTACTTTAAAAAAAAATCAAAATTATTGGCAATCTCACTGTCCTCCAAATGGAAACTGCCTCCCTGAAGGCTTTTGATGTGGAGCTGGTCTTTTATTGCCAATGGAACCATGAGAAATAAACACTTCATTAAAAGTAAAGACACACACTTGCAAACCCATTACTGTTTCCTTTTCAAGTTGCAAATTGCAAAATATTTAAGCACTTTTATTTGCTTTTAAAATGTTAAACAATTATATTCTTTTTTTTTACCCCAAGTGAACAGGACCCAGCAAAGACACAGTGGTAAGTCTGGCTCTCTCCCACTCTCCTTTCTGTGAAATGGGAGGAGTAGCTCAGTGCTATTCCATCAGGTTTTAAGGACCTCGGCCCTAAGTAGCTGCTGAGATTTTAAAATCTAGACCAACTTTTGGCTAAGCCATGTTTTAGAAGAGGGAGCTGCACTCGAGGGTATATACAGTTGTGTGTGGCACGTGTAGAGAATCAGACAAATTGGTCATTTGACATCACAGACACGCCAACTGTTATGTGGCTTAATTGGGTTTTCTTTCTTTCTTTCTTTCTTTCTTTCTTTTTTTTTTTTTCAAATGGGCTTCACTCAAAACGCTTGGTGTGCTGTTACTGTGCAGGAAAGGACTCATTGTTAACACTGCTGTTTGTGTCTGGGGTTAATGGCAAAATCCTTCCTTTGCCCAGCTTGTTTGCTCACAGCCTGCTCTGGGGCTCTGCACCTGTAACAGCAAGTCTCCGTTCAGAAAACAGCACAGAAAGGCTGTGTGTTAGTGTTAGTGTTAGTGTTAGTGTTAGTGTTAGTGTTAGTGTTAGTGTTAGTGTTAGTGTTAGTGTTAGTAGTAGTGTTAGTGTTAGTGGCAGCGGCAGTGGCAGTGGTAGTGGTAGTGGACATGGAGGTGTAGGTACAGGTATAGGTAGAGCCCCCCGTCTTTGTCTGCCAGCTGGTCCTTCCAGAGGACGAAAACAATGTCCGGCTTTTATCATCAATAACAATCAACCTGCTGCTCCCTATAAGAAGTTTCCAACTTGTAGAGAGAGGGCAGCTGTTGCAAGCTTTCCACAGTAGAGAGTATGCCAGTCTAGCAGCTTAGATTGTACAGCAGTTCCTTCCTGATCCCCATTCAGCCTGGGCAACTCTGCCTCATTGCTTTCTCTTTCCTGGATTCTAAGGGCTTGCCTGAAATCTTAACCAATGCCACTGTTCTTCATTCCAGCAGGACATCGCCCTGAAATGTTGTAGGGAAAAGTATTTGTCAGTTGACTTTCCATTTTGGGGGCAACTACTTTTTTTTTTCCTCTCAGCCATACAGACCTGTGTTTGTATTGTATTTGCTCTGTTGGAACTGAATCTGGAGCAAGAGCTCTACACCTGAGCTCTACCCCAGCTCTCTCCTTGAGTTTGAACAACATTCCATAGAAAGACTTCAGTGGTTGTATCCCTTTGTGAGAGAAAGACAAGATGCCACTGAGAGCCATCTACACACATAACGTGCCAGAGTCCAGAGTTCTGATGAGCCACAGTAAAGGCTCGGAGACAAACTAGATTGCTAACCAATCTAGTTAATACCTGTTAACACTAAGCTCTCTCCTTTTTGCCTGAGATGCATTTTCATGCTTATTCTCAACATCACAAGCACAGTCCTACGTACTCTGTTCCTGACACTGCTTCTCAAGTCTACAGAAGTGCATTGGGAAAGGGAAGCTAGTTACTCAGATAGATTTAGAGGGGAGGTGGCTGCTTGGTCCTTTTCTCATGAGGGAAGCTATGGTTTAGGGAATACAGTACCCTCTTCTAGTCTAGACTAGGCTTGTCTAGTCTCTGAGTGGCTACAGCGTCATCTTGCCTCATTTCCTCTCTGTGGCTCGGCAGACATTCTTATTACAAAGTGCACGGAGCTCGATCATAGAACCCCAGCCCTCAACACTCTTCTTACCCAGCCACGTTCTGCTCATCCCAGTCCAAAGCAGTTACATTTGGTAGGTAGTGTTTGTAGTGTGGTGTCTCTCATGTGCTCAATCATTTATATGGCTCTGGGTCAAAACAGAAGTTGCCCACCTCTCTTCTGTGGGGTCATTACCAAAGGAAGAGCTGCCGGCAGATGTAAACACCGGGGGGGGGGGGGGGGGGCGGTGATTCCCTCAAGTTTGTAAAGATTGCTCAAAGTGGACTAGAAAGAAAGAGAGCCTTTGATTTCTCAGGGTTTGCTTGAGTCCCTCCCTCCCCAACTCCCATCACTGGGGAATGCAGCTTTCCAGGCTGAATGTCAAAGAAACAAGTTTAATCAAAATTCTCTCATGTCGGGTTTTCCCCTTTGGAGCTTGCATCCTTTGGTGCAGAGAGTACAAGCCAATATGCTTCAACTGATCCCCTCAGGCCACAACATGGGAACGCCCCCTCCTTTCTCCAGGCAGTATAGAGAGCTCATTTAACCAGGCACAAAAATTCTGCCAAGGGGGATGTACCGCTAGGCAATGGGTATTGCCTTCCTAGTCATTAGAAGTGGGTTTGGTTAAGAGGAGACTGATCATTGTATTGTTCACTCCTAGACTGATTTTTTGCAGTATTCTTACAGGGAGGGAACTCAGTAGTATTGAAACTTCAGCACTGTGATAGACTGTATGCATAGCATGGGTTTGTATGTGTATATTCATGCTCACATACCTGTGCTCTGGTAGAAATTCATCTTTAAAATAAATAAATAAATAAATAAATAAATAAATAAATAAATAAATTGATGTGTATGGGTGGTTGCTCAGCATGTATGCCTGTGAATCAACTGAATGCCTAGTGTCCATGGAGGCCAGAAGATGGTATCCCTGGATCTGGAGTGATCCGCAGGTTTGAGCCTATAGTTGCTGGAAATTGAACTTGGATCCTCTAGACGATGCAAAGCCAGTGCTCTTAACCGCTGAGCCATCTCTTCAGCTCCTAGAATTCATTATCCTTGAGGGGGATATACTTTAGTTGGGGGAAGTTATATTTATACATTATTAAAAATATATTTGGTCTAATCTTTTCTCATAAAGGATAGTACGATCTTTCCCCTGAGGAGCATTGAAGCCAGTTCTAAACTGCGCTGACTAGAAGCTGGAAGCTCCCCTACCTTTGCTTCCAAGAAAATACTCCGATTAATAAATCTGTGATTCATTATTTATATTTTTAAAAGGAAGGACAAAGAAGTCAGACCTCTCTACTCCCTCAAATCAGAACTGACCAATCTAACAAGCATCCTTTAGGAGATAGTAGATCCCACCTTTCCTACCAGCAATAGTATTTTGATTTTTATTATGCACTTCCAAGTCCACAATGCCCTCTGTTCTCATTGGACTTTCTTTCAGCTAATAGAGTCATGTGCTACAAGTCCTGGGAATACAGTGCTTCGTGAAACTCACAGTCTCTAGTAGGGCAGATGAAACCTGCACAAAAAATCCGTCTAGTCCCAGGATATTGCTAGTGCATATGTAAAGGAAGAACTGTAGAAGCCCAATAAAGGCAGAAGTCAGTTTCTGCTAGGCTGAGCATAAGAGAGGGAGAAAGATCATGCAGTGGTAATGTTTCAGCCCTGGAAGGTGTGCAGACACTAGGGAGGGAAAGAAGGCATTTCAAATAAAAGTGGAGCAGGAAGACCAGCACAGATTTCTTTGGGATGTCCTTTGGGAAAATGCTGTTTGAGAACAAGGTTCCTGTAGGAAGGAAGTGTAGAGAATGCTGGAGAAGTGAGCACAGTGGGGGTTGGTATACCAGGCTCTCGAGGTAAACATGAAGTTATATAGAGGCAAAGAAGGTAATGTAGAGGAATGGAAAGATTTTTTTTTCAGGAGGGGAATAGGAAGACCAGATCAATATTTTGATGACAATGAATTATAGATGGGGAGACTGAGAGCAGTAGGGATTTTGAGGAGGCTACAGTCTCAGCTCCTGTAAGGAAGATGATGAACTCTTGTTTTTATCAAATGTATTGTGATGACATGTCCTTGAGACTTGCCTAGCTCACTGGACTGTAAGTCCACATCTTTTGGCCACTCAGTCATCTTCGCATTCTCAGAGTGTGGAAAAGAGTAGATTCTCATCACATCTACTCATTTGGTAGATGAGTGGTCATTGGATGTTGCCAGTGAAAATGGAAAGGAGTGTTCAATATGAGCGACACTGGGGTTAGAGAGCAGACAGAATCATCTACAGTAGTGTTGGGAGGGTTGCTGTTTAATTTGTGTCAGCTTGACATAAGCTAGAGTTATCTGGGAGGAGGAATTGCAATTGAGAAAATTCTTCCATCAGTTTGGCCTGTGGGCAAGCCTGTGGTACATTGCTTTGATTGATGGCTGATGTGGGAGACTCCAGTTCATTGTGGATGGTGCCATCCCTGGGTGCTATAAGAAATCAGGCTGCATAAAGCATGGGGAGCAAGTCAGTAAGTACCATGGGCTCTGCTTCAACTTCTGCCTCCAGGTTCCTGCTTTGAATTCCTGCCCTGACTTCCCTCAATGATAGATATAAGCTTCAAGGTAAATGTAAAGCCTTTCCACCTCAAGTTTCTTTTATTTGGTATTTCAGCTCAGCAACAGAAAAGCAAAGTAGGACAAGAAGACCAACTCCATTTACATAGATGGCCTGTGAAAATGCAGCTAACCTTTGGAGCCTCTGAAACTTTCTCTGCCTCTGTGTGCTCCGAATCTTTATTTTGCTTCTCTACAAGCACCACTGCAATTCTGTTTGCGTCATTCTTGAGTCATAGAAAGACTTGGGATAAAGAGAGGTATTTGAACAAAGATGTTGATTCTATCTTTAGATACCTGAAGGAACAGTCCATATTTTTATATTCTTGTTTACATGGATGGCTATTTTTTTTTTGTTTTTTTGTTTTTATAGTCTCATGTAGCCAAGGCTGGATTAGAACCTTTTAGGTAACTGAGATATGGTTTGATGGGGTTAGGGACAGAATAACTGAGCTACATCCTCAGTCGTACTTTTACTAAATTGGAGTCATTTACTTGCCTGGAGGTAAGGGCTGCACCTTATAGCACCTTAGCTTCTTTTAGATCCCATGACTGTAGAAAACACTAGACTCTTGCATATGTTTGGTTTATGAGCCTTAGCAGTGAATGGATGAGCCATCTCTCCAGCTCAATTTCAGATGTTTGAAGGGGTGACTATTGAGTGAAACTTTCTGCATGAAGATATGGCTTATGTGCCTTGCTCCATTATAATCTTATCTGGGTGAAAGGGTGATCCCTCATTAGCCACCCGTGACAAGACTCAGCATTTAAACAATACTCCAGAAAGTATTGAGAAATATTGTGAAAGCTTTTCTCACTTGCCACTAAGTGGCTTTTTGTGTGGAAAGAAACGAGCTAACAGTCTAGAAATGGAGATGGCAGAGGACCCAAAGATCAATAACACAAGGAAATACTGAGGTCTTCCGCCCAAGTGCAAGGCCTTCCTCCAAAGGGCAAGAGGGACTAAGGAACTGTTAACTCGGCTCAGTCTGACAGCAGACGCAACCGATTCTCTTGCCTCAGCCTGGGGCTTTTTCTATTTAATGTAGCAGAAGATTTTTTGGGGGGGGGCCAGGAAAATGCCAGAAAAATAAGCGAAAGCATCATGCTTACTATTTCAGTTCCTAGGGTGAAGAGGAGTTGCCGGTTATGCGAGGAGCAAGGTCTTTCCCTTGGATTGCCACTGTGATCGGGTCAATTACAATCAGGGGCCTATTAGCTTGTCAGGGCAGAATGCGTTTCTCCTTGTTCTAGTATTATTCTTATGTTTACAGTCACCTCCTTGTTAGCCATTTCTCTGTGGATAGCTTCTCATCCTTGCCCCACCTCCACCCTTCCCCCCCAAACACACACTTAGGATGCTTGTGGGCAGTGAAGCTTCAAGTACTAATACTTGGGGTGTGTAATTTTGATCTTGGTCCAAAATTAAACAATTATGAAAATCAACGATCTATTTAAACAGTATCCCATCCTACAATAAAAGCCCCTACACTCCTGCTGCACAAGAGACTGTTTTAGGTTCCGTTTGCATTACCCACTGTTCAGGGTCATCTGTGTCAGGTTTTCTCTCAATAGCTGCAGATAATCAAAAGCTGAACAGATTACTCTCATGGGTCTTTCTACACAGCAGGTCTCCATCTTGACAAACTTTGCTTCCCTCTCATCTCATCTCACAACTTGGGAAACAATCTGTCCCCTTTAGCCAGAAAAAGAAGCCACTCTCTCACTTTACAGAAATACTTGAGGTTTCCAGAGAGCTTTTCAGCTTCCATCACGCTTAGCCTTCTGCTGACCCTGATTGAGATATAGCTCCAATTCCATGTTCTCAAACTTCCGACGGGCAAGGACAGTTTTATAGGAATAATCAGGACTGGGTTAAAGGATGTAAGTGAAACAAGCCACATGCAGAAGGTAGGCTATTTAGGCATATTATTCGAGTGAGAAAGTCATGCATTCTTATGTGGCCAGGACCTAGGAGCTTGGTTTACTAGGGACTGTCGTTTGGCCTGAGAGCAAATAGCTTCAAAAGGACAAGGTATTTTCTCTCGACACATGTAATTTGTTCTTGACCAGTTCGGCATACATCTTGCTGGAGTTAGGAGGTAGGGAAAGAATAGCCTTCCTTTTTAACTAATGATGTTCTCATAGTTACTTCCTGTTCTAGCTCTCCACATTCTGTGTCATCACTCTTGTAGTCTCAAATATTCACTCTTTTATGGAACTCACTGTGGTAGTTGTAGTACAGAAAGAGTAAGTCTGACTCTAGATCTAGCCAACAAGCCATCTGAGGGGGCAAGTTACCTCCTTATTCTGGGACTCTCTCGTTTATAAGATGACTTCTAACTTCTTTGTGACCATAAAATTCCAAGGGCAGTCCCTTGTGGATGCTGTGTCTCTGATTCCTTAGATTCTAAATAGTGGCTATGCCACAATGATGTTAATAGCTTCCACTTTACTGATTGCAGGCTGAGTCCTGGTGACAGGTTTGGGGGATACTGCTTTAAGATGCCAACAGCACAAAAGCTGCTATACAAATTGATCTTTCGGTAACACTCTCTTCTCTGCTGGGCAGCATAAATTTTTATCTCTATACTGTACCTTTTCCATCAGCAAGCAAACATATTTCACTAAAATCTTCTATAAATTCAAGGGTAGCCTGGTCTACATAGTGAGTTTCAGGCCAGCCAAGGCTACATAGTGAGACTCTGTCTCAAACCAAAATCCAAATCAAAGAAAAAATGAGCAACAACAAAAATTCCATCTGTTAACTCCATATCTCTCCCCTGATACCAGCTCGAATTTTTCTACCCCTTATAGCAAAGCTCCTCAAAGTAATTCTTTATCTACTGTGTCCAATCTCTCTCCTCCTATTTTCTTTTTTATTACTATTGAGAGATAATTCACATACCATAAAATTTAGCATTTTAAAGGGTACAAGCTACTAATGTTTCAGTACATTGGTTATATTATGTAACCATCACCACCACTTCCAGGGCATTTCTATCATTCCCTAAACAAACCTTATTCATGATGCCTGCCCACACCTCCTGGTTTTTTTTTCCTTTCATCAACTCTTGGCAACTACTAGTCTAGTTTACATCTATGTGGACCTGCTATTTCTGGATATTTTCTGTAAATGGAACCATATGATCCTTTTCCTCTTGGGTTTAGCTTCTTTCACTCAATGCTTGTGAGGTTGATTCATGTGTTAGCATGTATCAAAACTTCGCTTCTACTTTTGAGTTAATATTATCTCAGGATATTGATAGATTGCATTATGCATGTCTCCTCTTCACTTGGTGGACACCTCCTGGTGATTAGGAACAGTGGTGCCATGAATATTTGTGCATCCACCCAGTCTTTCATTGACCTGTTCTATCCAGGTTTGAGTCCTCTACTGTGTCGTAGAATCTTCCTATTTTCAGGTAAATAATGATCTTCACAGACAATGATCAATTCTTAGGACCAATTTATTTATTAATATCTAATACACTGTCATTTTTTTCTGGAGATGCTGGACATTATCCCCAGGGTCTTGTATATGTGAGGCAGGTAACCTACCATTGAGCTCTAGACTCAGCCGCCTTTTTCTTTTTGAATCACCTGTTTTATATAGGGATGGATTATGAATACATCTCCCAAGTTTTTAGGTTGAAATATTATAAGCTGGGTTTTATTTTAACTTTTATTTTATTTTATGCATATAGTATACAGTTCATTCCTTTTACCATATGGGTTCTTGGAATCAAGCTCAAATTATCAGGTTTGGAAGCAAACATTTCTACCTGCTAAGCCATCTTACTAGCCCCATTATTAATTATTATTAATTACAATTATTAATACATCTTATACCATATATGTGTGTGCATATATTCTTCATATAACATCACTATTTAAAATGCTATACAACTTATTGTCCTCCAGTAAAATGTAAAGTTCATGAATAAATGGAACTTTATCTTTTAATTAATGGATGTATCTTTACACATAATAGGTATATCCAGCCTGTGGCCTACAGGCTTCATACACTTCAGGGTAATTGTGAGTGAAGGTCAATACAAACTCATTAAATGCCTTAAAAGATTATGAAAAATTTGTGCCTTTTTTATAAGTTGGCTTCATAGTTCTTGTGTGTAAACTTAGTAGATGACATCATTGTGCCTCAGTGTCAAAGGTTAGACATGCCTGAAACATTTTGTAATACTTAGAAAATACTCAAAAAAATTAGTCAAAGGAATGAAAAGGAAACAGGTTACCTCGTTGATTTGAAAACTAGTTAACTTAAGCATTTGTTTTGGTAGGACTGAATTTAACAGTCAGGTTTCAAAACAAATGCTTAAGTTAACTAGTTTTCAAATCAACGAGGTAACC